>VXCM01007936.1:24061-64232 GCA_014773175.1 Lucifuga dentata
CTCTCTCTCTCTCTCTCTCTCTCTCTCTCTCTCTCTCTCTCTCTCTCTACTGTCTGTCCTTTGTCTCTTTCCTTCTGTGCCCCCTCTCCCTCTCGCTCTCTCTCTCTCTCTATTGGTCACTCACTCACTGTCTCTCTCTCCTCTCTGTCCCTCTGTCTCTCTTTACTTCTTTGCCTTTCCCTCTCTCTCTCTCTCTCTCTCTCTCTCTCTCTCTCTCTCCCTCGCTTACCTGCGTCATTCACAGCCTCCTCACACTCAGGTATATGTGAAAGTCTGTCTCCAAGTCTGTCTCCTTTCACTGCTAAAGCAGCTGATTAGTCTCCTCCCCTCTCCTCCCCCCTTCTCTCCCCTTTCTCATCTCTCTATCCCTCTATAGGCCCACTACCACCTCTCTCGCTCTTCCTCCTTTTCCAAACCCTCATCAGACATAGACCTGTCATTTAACATTTGCAAATTACATATCAAATATTAATATATATACTGTTTCCTGTCAGGTGGGATAAATTTGTCTTTTTATAATTGTGAGATGTTTGCAGTTCAGAAGAGGCCACATGAAAGCAATTTATGTGGCAAATACCAATGGCTGAATTTAAATATAGTCAAGTAAAAAAGACAAATAATTGGTGTGGGTGTAGATTACGGTTAATANTGAATTTAAATATAGTCAAGTAAAAAAGACAAATAATTGGTGTGGGTGTAGATTACGGTTAATAAACTGTCGATATAATAATCAGAACTGTTATGGATGTGTGTGTTTCAGAAGTGATTTAAGTCGTCTGCTGGTGTAAGAAGCTGTGAACGTGGTGTCACTCTTTATTTTTTACCTTCATGAACCCTCCAGACTTTTATGATCGTCTGGCTCTGGTCTGCTTTCTGTTCCTCAAGTCAGAACTAAACATGTGGAAGAAGCATTTAGTTTGTGTGCACCGGTTCTTTGAAACATGCATCCAGAAAGTCTAAGGTCAAAGGTCAGCCACATCGCTGAGCTCTTTCAAATTTTCTGCCTTTTATTAAACCTGAGGGAGTTTATGTCTGTACTGTAGCTTCTTTTTAGCTCTTAAACTTTCAATTTTATTGTTAAATTATTTTCCACCTTTTAAACTATTTGTTTTATTGTTTCTATTTCATATTTTTATTTCCTTTTCTTTATCTTAATTTTATGTCTTTATATCTGGCAGCAGTAGCTGTAGTAGCAGCAGCAGTAGTTGTAGTAGCAGCAGCAGTAGTAGCAGCAGCAGTAGCTGTAGTAGCAGCAGCAGTAGTTGTAGTAGCAGCAGCAGTAGTAGCAGCAGCAGTTGTAGTAGCAGCAGCAGTAGCAGCAACAGTAGCTGTAGTAGCAGCAGCAGTAGTTGTAGGAGCAGCAGCAGTAGTAGCAGCAGCAGTAGTTGTAGTAGCAGCAGCAGCAGTAGCAGCAGCAGTAGTTGTAGTAGCAGCAGCAGTAGTAGCAGCAGCAGTAGTTGTAGTAGCAGCAGCAGTAGTAGCAGCAGCAGTAGTTGTAGTAGCAGCAGCAGTAGTAGTAGCAGCAGTTGTAGTAGCAGCAGCAGTAGCAGCAACAGTAGCTGTAGTAGCAGCAGCAGTAGTTGTAGGAGCAGCAGCAGTAGTAGCAGCAGCAGTAGTTGTAGTAGCAGCAGCAGTAGTAGCAGCAACAGTAGTTGTAGTAGCAGCAGCAGTAGTTGTAGTAACAGCAGCAGTAGCTGTACTAGCAGCAGCAGTAGTAGCAGCAGCAGTAGGTGTAGCAGCAGCAGCAGTAGGTGTAGTAGCAGCAACAGTAGTTGTAGTAGCAGTAGTAGTAGTAGCAGCAACAGCAGCAGCAGTAGTTGTAGTAGCAGCAACAGTAACTGTAGTAGCAGCAGCATTAGTTGTAGTAGCAGTAGCAGCAGCAACACTAGTTCTAGTCGCAGCAGCATTAGTTGTAGAAAATTTTACTGTAACTATAAAGTAGCAGCAGTATTAGTTTTAGTAGCAGCAGTGGCAGCAACAGTAGTTGTAGCAGCAGCAGTAGTTATAGCAGCAGCAGCAGCAGTACAGTAGTCGTAGTAGTAGCAGCAGCAGCAGCATTAGTTATAGTAGCAGCAGCAGTCGTAGTAGCAGCAGCAGTAGTTGTAGTAGTAGCAGCAGCAGCAGCAGCAATAGTAGTAGTAATAGCAGCAGCAGTTTTAGTAGCAGCAGCAGTAGTTTTGATAGCAGCAACAATAGCTGTAGTAGCAGTAGCAGTAGCTTTAATAGCAGTAGCAGTAGTTGTAGTAGGAGCAGCAGCAGCAGCAATAGTAGTAGTAATAGCAGCAGCAGTAGTTTTAGTAGCAGCAGCTGTAGTTTTAATAGCAGTAGCTGTAGCAGCAGCAGTAGCAGCAGCAGTAGTTTTGATAGCAGCAGCAGTTTTAGTAGCAGCAGCAGTAGCTGTAGTAGCAGCAGCAGTAGTTTTGATAGCAGCAACAATAGCTGTAGTAGCAGCAGCAGTAGTTTTGATAGCAGCAACAATAGCTGTAGTAGCAGCAGCAGTAGTTTTGATAGCAGCAGCAGTAGTTTTGATAGCAGCAGCAGTAGTTGTAGTAGCAGCAGCAGTAGTAATAGTAGCAGCAGCAGCAATAGTAGATTAGGAAGAGTTTTGCTGTGGATGGATGGATTTGCTGTCGCCTGTATAAGCATAAACACAGACATGATAAATGTGTGTGTGATGTTATTTCCTTTGAGCTCAGCCAGACAGATGTAGTGCTGCTGATGGCCTGTAGAGGGAGCAGCAGGACTGTGAGGGAGAACGCCTCAGCTCAGTGCAGCTCTGGGAGAGTGATCCACTTCCTGTCTACCACCTTCTGAGGAGGTCAGGCCCCTCCACACCCCATGACCTCTGACCTTGTAGTCTTTAATGAAAAGGTCAGGATTGGTGAGCCTGGTCAGATCCAGGAGAGATCAGTACTCAACCCCGAGGCTGCCATCGGTCTTTGGATGTTTGTTCTGAACCTAATTATTTGTTTGCTGTTGTGGATTGTGTGTAGATTATACAAAACGATGCTGATTAGCCCGATTACCTTTAAAGTGCTTTACACTAAATGTGTCTGAAAACTCTGTGACTTCATGTATTTTATATCATTTGTGTCATTTGTATTTTATATCACGCCACGCTTTTTCCACGGCTTCCTGCTTAAGTATGAGGAGGAATCGCATAAAAGTTCATTTTGCCAGATGCTCATCTATTCTCATAGGATGTTTAGCAGAAATGAAAAAAATTTTTTTTTATGGCAGCAGGATTGAGGATTGTATTACAGACTTTGTAGAAACCAAATTGGAAGCAGAACTGTAACACCATGTCAAAAAAAGATGAAACATGAGAACATGAGCTGGAACAAAGAAGAGCTGGATGGACGTGGAGCTGCTGGGGCCTTCGTCACAGATAAACGAGCGTATGAAAGACATTAGACGCCTGATCGAGTCATCGTGTTAGGACTCACTGAGCCCCAAACAGACAGACAGAAGAGAGTTATCTGATAGGCTGAGGAAGAACATGAGAAGCCTAAAAACCCTAAGAGGGATCAATAACGCTGAAGAAAGAAAGAAAGAAGGAAAGAAAGAAAGAAAGAAAGAAAGAAAGAAAGAAAGAAACTCAGACAGATCCAGTTTAAAGGACCATACCATCCATTTTGCATGTTTTATCCTAATATATTCAGTTTTTATACACGTAACATTACTGACAATCATTTCCCAAAGCATACTACTGAAACGGTGAATTAAAAATGTTTTTCCTACCTTCCAGACCTCCATTGGTTTCAGTTCATTCTGCTATTAAAATCAACTTGTTGATACTTGCAATGTTCTTGGGATAGGTAATCCATCATCACCAACAAGACGTGTATTCAGGTTGTTTTTAGAAGTTTCGTAATTTTAGCTTTTAAGCGCAATAAAAAGCATGGAGTGAATGTTTGCCTCCACCAGGGAATATAGTCCCAAAAGAAGACCTGCGTTTATGGAAAAATTTAAAGGACCGTGACTTCATAAGGCTGTGTAACTATTAGCAGGAGAAACATTGATTTTTAAGGTGGGTGTATCACTTGAATATTTGATTTTGAAAGATTAAGAGATTTTGCAAAATATCAGGAAAGTTGAAATACAGTTTTATCTTTTGGGAAATGATTGTCAGTAACGTTACGTGTATGAAAATTGAAGATATTAGGCTCAAACATGCAAAATGGCCGGCATGGTTCTTTAAGGGCAACCTGGGAGTCTGTCTTGAATCTATCTATCTATCTATCTGTCTATCTATCTATCTGTCTAATCTGTCTCAATCTTTTTGCATTGCACTACAATTATTATTGCATAAAAATGTGCAGTACTTTTACACAGATATTTATTGACACACATGAACATAGTACATTCTTCTGCTCTTGGTTGTTTGATTGTAAATAGATTTGCATATTTTATACATTTTTTAAAATTCCTTATCCTTATTTTTATCTTATAATTTTTATATATTTTAATATATTTTTAAGAGGCAGTCTGGGAACCCACAAGAAAATTTTACTGTAACTGCAGGTGACAAATAAAACTTTGACGTATAGGCATAGATGAAGGTATGGACATGTCCCTACCTTACCCAAGCAATGTTTATTGTGTAAACTTTGTTTTATGTTCATCATATATTCTCAACTTAAAACAATTAAACGCAACCTTTAAAAAGTAATAACTGTTATGTCTTCATCTTATCAGGATTCACACAATAATACATTTTCACCTTTTTTTTTTTCATGTGTGTGTTCAACCAGAAAGCAGAGCACACTGCTGCAGATTTGTAAGAGGAAACCGTCCACCGTGGTTAGGGACTGTCGAGAAAATGCCGTCTTTAAAAAAAACATAGGTGACCTAAGTATGCTTTACATAGAAATCTGTATACGAATTAAAATACTTTCACTTGGACTGTTCAACCATCATTCTACAAGAACCCTTTTTACATTTATATAATCCTATTCTGCAGTATATTTTTTTTTTTTCTCATAAATCAATGCAACTTTCTGCTATTTGCTTAGAAATCTATATATTTTCTGAGCTGTTTATCCTATATAACTCCATATGTAACCGGTAGTTTTGTTGTGTTTTGGATGTCGTGTGAAGAAAGGACCAGGCTGCTGGGTTTCTGTGGAACTGATCCCTGTTTATTCTGACAGGAAGTAAAAAGAAATCAAATATATAATCATCCACATTAACCACCAACCACCAGAAACACATAAAAAAGACGAGTGGACTTGAGCTGTTATTAACAATCGTAAATAAAATGGATAAAGTGAAACATACGTGACATGAAGTATAAAGAAATCAAATAAAAATCCTCCACATTAAATCTCTGTGAATTTTTCTTTGTTTCAATTTTGCCAAGAACAAACAGAAACAGCGAACAGGCAGATTTTGTTGAAAGCGATATTTAATGTGTATAATAATATGAATGAATAAAAGAGAAAATCAGGTTTAAATAAAGACTAGTCCTTCTCGTCCTCTTCATCGTCCTCTAAGTGGACCGTCTCCGCCTTCATCCGTCTCGCTCCTGAGTGGAAAAAAGTTATTCCTGTCAGACGTTTGGACAGAGACGTCTCCTGTTTCTGCTTCACGATAAAACAGCTGCAGTACATCATAAAAAAAAAAGGTCAAATATGGAGGCACAATGAGACCTGAGAAATTAGTTGATTAAATATTTTCCAGCAGCACCTTTAAATATACTTAAATACCCAATATCTGACCTTTAAATACCCAGCGGCTGCTGGAACACAGGGCTAACTAGGGTTTTTGTGCCCTGAGTTGAGCTGTTAAGGCAGCTTGTCTTGTCAAGAGGTCAGAGGTCACACAGGCTATTGCTCACTGCTAAGTTATCATGTACATCAACATCATACACTCATGTATATACACACACAAAGACATATACTCACAATATACACATTACACATACACATTACAGAGAATGCACACATACATACATACACATATTCACACATTACACGTATACACACATTATACACATCACACATAAAGACATATACACACAATATACACATTACACACATACACATTCCACAGAATGCACACATACATACATATATACATTACACACATCACATACACAAAAACATATACTCACATTACACACAATGCACACATATTCACACATTACACACAATGCACACACATATACACACATTACACACAAAGACATATACTCACATTACACACAATACACACATTATACATATACACATACACACATTATATACTGTACATTACATAGATTATACACAATACACACATTACACACAACACACACATAAAAACATACACATTACACAGACTATTGTATTACTGAAGCTGAAGAAAAACATCTCTCCCTCTCTGCATGTGTGTGTGTGTTGACCTGGTATACGTGGAGGTGAGTAGAGGACAGGTGTATCTTTCCTGCGAGGTTTCTTCAGCTGATCTTCCTCTTGGTGCTCTGAGTCCAGAGCCTCCTCCTCCTCCTCGTCCTTCATCGTCTCAGACTTCCTGTCTGCCAGGCTCTCTAGCGCCTCCTGATCTGTTGCACAGTAAAACAGGCTGATTTTTTTCTCCCAGATTCAAACAGAGAAACTTCTATTCAAACTAAACATGTTGGAACCAAGTGATTTTTAAATAAAATGTGTGAGAAATGGCCGAGCGAGATTCCATTTTTATCGTTCAATTTGCTTTTTATTTATTGTTCATGAGCACACAGGTATCATGTTTTTGTTTTTTTTTGTTAGAGAGCACGTGTGGTCTTTTTGGGCAGAGTTGTGATCACACCAGTGTGACACACGTGTCCTAACAAACATGAGTGTGAACCTTCAAGACAGAAAGATCAGATCTGACTAAAAACATCTGCAACTGAAATCTGATCTGACACAATCTGATTTTAATCCACATGGCTCAGAAAAAAATCTGATTTGTGTCATGTATGGAAAAAAAAAAAAAAAAAAAANAAAAAAAAAAAAAAAAAAATCAGACCTGGACCACTTCAGCCTGTAATGTGAAGATCATCAGTGACCTGGAAACCATCAGGAACTATCTGCTGTCACAGTTCAGTCATGTCTGATTATCACAAATGTTCTACTAGTTTGTGAGTAAATCAGTCTTTTGGTCTTTATTATATCTGGATTTGTATTATTAGATGTTTCACACACACACACACACACACGCAGACACACACACACGTTTCAGAGATGGAATTCAACAAACAACAGCTAAATGTCATCTGTTCCTTCTAAAACTTTATTCTGTGTTCTAATAAATGCTGGCGTGACTGTTCGGACTTTAGACTCTTTATTTCCATGTTTTCTTGTATTATTGTAAACTTTTCTGGTTTTATTTGGATCAGATGTGTGTGTTCATACACTGTTTGCTCTGTGGCGGCGTCAGTCCACGTTCAGGCTCCAGCGTCGACCTCATGCAGCCAGTCGTCATCTCTGAGGCCCTCAGGGCTTTCTGAGCGAGGATCACATAACACACACACATACATACACACACACACACACACACACATCCATAATCTATTATTCATGAGTGGACCTTATGGCACTAACAAAGGATAAAGCTAGTGTGTGTGTGTGTTTGTGTATTTTGTCACATTCAGCTTGTTGTCGATTAATGAGCTTTTTCACGTGGAAAAAAGGCTCAGAATGTTTGGATTTTTATATTTTGGACATGTAAGATCATAATAAACAGATCTGAGAGTGTGAAGGAGGATGAAGAAGGTACGATGAAGAAGAGAAAGTGAAGGAAACCACATACAGCCTGATCAGGAGGAGAGACGACCATCAGAGTAAGACGTAAAGACAAAAACCAGCGAGGAATAAAAATCACGGCGTGTTCTTACCTGAGCCTCAGCAGATCAGAGCGCTGCAGCTGGACCCTCTAGACTCTGTGGACCCTGTGGACTCTGTGGACACTCTGGACTCTATGGACCATATACACACTATAGACTCCGTGGATGCTGTGGATTCTATGGACCCTCTGGAACTGTGGACTCTGGATGCTGTCCACTTTCTGGACTCTGTGGACTCTGAGACTGTGGACGGTGGTTTATGGAGCCTGGGGGAGGAGCGTCCTCTCCCCTCCCCCTCCATCCTGCTGGAGAGCCGCTGAATATCAAGAAACATCTAATTAGCTCCTCTCAAGAGACAAATGAATCACAAAACTATAAATAAAACTCATTCAAACCTTTAACATCAAAGCAGCATGTCTTCGTTGTTTGATGGAAGACGAGAGAACATGATGATGATTTTTAAATTTAGTTATATTATACAGGCAAGCATTAAGACTCACATGAAATGTTATGATACTTTGCATAATCATATGATTTTTGAATAGGTAATGACACTGTTGAGGCGCTTTATTCTCTTAATAGATAATAATATAGATTAAAATGATATGAAAAGTTTTTATGACGCAAAGTGTCAATATAAATAGTTTATATCATAAAACCATGTTTCCTGGTTATAAATCACAGCTGATTTCCCTCTGAAGCTGTTTGAGTTATCATATTGACGTCATTGATATTTCCTGAAGTGTTTTGTTGATCCTCTGTGGGGCTTAAAGGACCATACCAGTGATTCTGCATGTTTGAGCCCAATAAATACTAACATGTCATGTTACTGCAACCTTTTTACTAATCATAAAACCCTATTTTTGTTTTCCTGTTATTTTGCCAAATCCCTGAATCTTTCAAAATCAAATGTTCAGGTGATGCAGACCTTAAAGGACCATACCATCCATTTTGCATGTTTGAGCCTAATATGTTCAATTGTCATACATGTTATGTTACTGACAATCATTTCCCAAAGGATAAAACCGTATTTCAGCTTAGTAGTATGCTTTGGAAATGATTGTCAGTAATGTAACATGTATGAAAATTGAATATATTAGGCTCAATCATGCAAAATAGATGGTATGGTCCTTTAAACATGCTGAATTGCTGGTATTGTCCTTTAACCTTGACCCTGATCCTGCACTATCTGCACAACACATTTCTTTTTTTTCCTCACACTCATATTACAATATCAGACATTGCTAATAAATGAAACATGACAAGTTTAATGTAAGTAGTGGTTTAATGATTCCATTACCTGAACTTTGCATTTTCTCTTCCATCCCCCCACGGCTTCCTGAAGAGAGAAAACCTGAACCTGAGGTCAGACAGGTGAGCCTCAGGTGCGTGTGATTGGCTGAGAAACTTTTTACGCTTTCATATCTCCGTAACGGAACAGACAGGTTTAATAACTGCATAAAAACTTCCCGAACATAAACAGAACATATCCTGAACATATGAGGAAAAGCTCGAGTGGCATTTAAATTCAGTCAGGAGTTTACTTGCTAGCAGTTCCTAGAGGCGTTTTAAGGAACTACAACTTAAGGCCATTACCCTCACCTTTAAAAAGTTTTTTTTTTTTTTTTTTTTNTTTTTTTTTTTTTTTTTTTGCATATTGACATTAAAAATCTTTTATGAGGGAAGAGCCGTCAGGTCTAAGTGCATGTATGAGGGCTCGTTTTAATGAACGTCCACATGTTCAACAGAGAGGACAGATGGTGGGGCAACACTTCCTGTCTGCTCTTCTGACATCAGTTCCAACAGTTTCTTTCGTATCTCTCCTACAATTTTGCCTCAATTAACACAAAATGTTACATGTTGAATGTCTGGACCAAGCCAGAAAAAAACCTTATTTCTTTGTTTTTTGGTATTTGTCACCATTTTGTTACAGTTGGCTGCAAAGCTGAGTGCACCCCAGCCTGTAAAACCCTTGGCGGAGCTTTGTGTCTGTGCGTGTCTTAATATATTGAACATGTGAATTTGTAGGAAACACACATCTGACTTCAGCTAAACCTGCAGCCTCTGAAGTTGATGTCTGACAGGGGCAGACTTTACTATAAGACAGGCATTTGACTGGGGCCCTCAGAGGGCCCCCAATAGCTACAAATATAAAACTAGGATTTGCTTGGATGTAATAGATATAATCATCCTTTTATTCGAATGTATGACTAATTCCATACTTAGGCTGCAGAAACTTGGCCCAAAACCCAATAATTTTTCCTGACGAATGAGACGATTGCCACAGGAAATGCAGATTTTTCATCAACTCCTACGTGTGTAAATCCAGCTTAAATTTACACCATCTAAAAATGAAGGATCCTGTAATCCTGCAGTGTGAAAAACACCATCAGAGAACATCAGTAAAACAGATTCAGTTGTCATCTACTGTTAGCAACTTCCTGCAATTTTTAATTTTGATCCTATCAGGATCACAGATTTCACTTTGAATATCAACAATATATCCAGATAACAGGGAGATACCTGGGTGTGCCTCAGGCCCCCAAATTACTAAATCTGCCCCTGATGTCTGATAACTGCAGCATATAATCTGAAATATTTTCTTAAACAGGAGTAATTTTCTTACGTGTAAAACATTTCATCTTCATCATATAATTCTCCTGACATGTTCGGGGCATCACACATCACAGACACCAACATGTTGCATTTTCTAAGCTTTATTGTTGTGGTTTTATGCATATGAAGCACCGTGCAGATACCTCAAACAAGTTAATATCTTCATTAATAACTTATTTTATATTAATATACTCTTTAGAAATGAATAAAGAATTAAAAACCAGCTAATCCTACACAGTCATAATGTGTTTAAAGAGACAAGAGTAAACATCACATCATGTGATCAATTCTTAGCAAAAATAAAAAAATAAAAGTGTTTTATTAATTCTTCAGTTAAGGAAGACTTCAGGAAACAGCTTCACCCTGAAACACAACAAGCACAAACCTTCATTAGTTTATAAAATAAACATATAGGATCATAAACATACTGAATTGTTAATTTATAGAATAATAAAAGTATACAATCTTAAACATATGGAATCAAATATATAGAATAATAAATGTATAGATGAATAAACATACAGAATAATAAACATATAGAATAATAAATGTATAGAATTATAAATGTATAAAATCATGAACTCGGGCTGTTTCTGAAAGCTGCAGCAGTTACAGCATTTTGTCTCATGGCCACTCAACCTTCATCACTTGAATCCAACCATTCATAGAAGCTGTTGCCTAGCAACTGAATTTATTTTCAAAGCTGATGAGGACACAGTGTGAAAGGAAATCATGCGAAGCTTCTGGCCAATCAGAAGCCACCATTCTTCAGGGCCATGCTATAAACATTGTTATCAATCAATCACTGAGATTTCTGTGTTGGATCTTTGATAAAATATGAGCTTTTTGCTGAACATTTTTTTTTACTTCTTGTCAAAAATATAAACTCCATATATCAAAGCACATTTTTACCATTTCTGGACTACAAACATGATGAATATAAACAGGATTCTTTTGGTGTAATTTGTGTCGCAGACTTTATGAGGTTTGTGAAAGCATCAGACTTTTTCCTGCATAAATGCTGTTGAAAAATAAAGCAGATCTAAAGAGAAAACATTCTGAGTTTCTCACTAAAACGATTTTCTAAGGTTTTCTCTGATCATTCAGCTGGAACACATAAAAATCCAACAGCAAAATCAACCAGAAATGCCAAATCCATCACCACTACCACTACTACTACTGTCACATTTTTTCCTTTCAATCAGAGCTTTGTTTTATGTTAAAGATGACCAATTGAGCAATGGCACACACACAGGTCAAAGGTCATAGGTCAGGGATGGAGCGTTGCTAGCTTACCTCTTATTCCAGAGTGTCTGTGTTGACAGAATGACGCAAAGACGCTTTCAGCTGGAAAACAGATTTCGCATTTAGCATCGACTCATACCATTTATTACCACATCTGATCACATGTCAAAAGCTACCAATCATTTCCAACATAACAACGCTAATCATTAGCGTTTGGTGTGATTGATACTTTGGTCTTTATGTTTTACTGTTATGGAAAAAAAAAAAAAAATCTAAAGCAACAACAATGTGAACACAAGAGGACCTGAATCTTTTTTTTTTGTTCTTTGTATACCAACAACAATCTGGTGTGTGATTTCCTCAAGGTTAAAGGTTAAGCTGCTACTAGCGGCTCCATTGCAGAGCTGATGTGGGATGCTGTTGGATGTGTGTTGTGAGGTCAGTGTGAATCATCATGAATCAGCGTGTTTGTGTGTTTGGTCGGCAGGAAGAAGTTCACTCTAAAGTCCTTGTCATGCCTCAGATAAGAGTCGGTTCACGTGGGAGCAAAAAACAAATGTTAACAACAAGTTAGCATTTGGACCACAAAACCATTAAAGGACCACACCAGCCATTTTGTATGTTTAAGTTTATATAATGTTATGTTTAATAAATACAACCCACATACACATTACGGTACTGGCAACCAATTTCCAAAACATAAAACTGTATTTTAGTTTTCCTGTTGTTTTGCCAAGACCTGTAATCTTTCTAAATCAAACGTGAGGTCAAAGGTGATACACACAGCTTAAAATTCAATGTTTGACTTGCTAACATGTATGTGCGAATGTAGAAGGGACTGTTGTTTTTAATTTCTCGATAAAAGCCGTTTTCTCCTGGGACTATATTCCCTGGTCTGGTGGAGAAATACATAGTCTTCCGTGCAGCTTCATGTTTTACTGGTTAAGTAAAGTTACTTTGACAAAAACCTTAATTGAATGATGTTTGCTGTTACTTACTCTCTGCAGGAAGTCTGCTACGTCCAGCTTGTTTGCCTTCGTGGGAGAACAGCTGAGACCCTCGCCCTCTGACCCAGGAAGTGAATGTCCGGAGGAGTTCAGGTTAAAGGGGAGGGATCCGCTCCGCACGTCAGCTGACGAGAGCCAGGGCAGCAGGCAGCACTGAGTGGCTACTGTCCGTCTGGGGGCGGGGCTAGACAAGGAGGCATCTTGGGGGAGGAGTCTGAGTTGAGAGCNACTGTCCGTCTGGGGGCGGGGCTAGACAAGGAGGCATCTTGGGGGAGGAGTCTGAGTTGAGAGCAGAGCAGAGACTGCTCGTCCAACAGCCTGTGCATCTTCTGATCAACAGAAAATAATCATTCATAAATAACAAAAGATATTCAATTAACCAGATTATAAATCTTTATTCTGTTCAGAAAACAAAAAATACTCAGGTATTATTATTATTATGACTTCTGCTGATTATTCCATTATTCAGTAAGTTACTCAGGCTGTTAGTAAACTACTTTACCAGACACCAAAATATGTCAATCATATGACAGACACATTATGTAACATGTGTGTCCTAAGTGTGTTATATGAGCGTAATGTAATATGTGTGTTGTATGAGTGTGTGTGTGTGTTACCATTCTGAAGCTGTCGTCATAGTGATGGGCGAGTTCATTGAGCTGCAGCTCCAGCTCTCTGGCCTCCTGCTTCACCACTTTCCTCAGCTCCTCGATGTCTCGAACCTTCTCCCTGCAACAGCACACATGCTTACATTTTACACGCCCTAAAACTCATTAGACCAGAGAATCATCCGGTTTTTTGTTTGTTGTTGTTTTGATCATTTCTGACTTTGTGACTGTTTATCAGAACTTTTTGATGAAATAAAATCTCATCTTTAGAGCTACAATTTTACTGCTGGGAGCAGATAATCGATGTCAGAGCATCAAACATCTCAATTATATATTTTATTATTTAGCTTACCGAACTTGACCTTTTTGCTTATCGAGACTGAATATAACTACATGCACATTAATATCACATTAAGTCAGTGGTTCTCAAGACGTGCTACATGTACCACCCATACAATATGAAGCATCCCCTGGTACTACGCAGAATGAATCTGGAAATATTTACAGAGAATAAAAAGTACTGATATCTATGGCAATTCTATTATCTTGGGAAATTCAGCACAAATAAACAGGTTCATTATGAAATAAATTTAAAGTTAAATTGTTCTTCTCTTTTAATAAATATGGATTTTTTTTTATTCAAAATAGTTCAACTTGTCACATGTACACAATTTGCACCTCTGTTCTATGGAGACCTTAAGTTTTTTTTAAGTCATAAAATTGTTTTCAAAAAGAGACGAGATCCACACGGTCAGTCACTAAAGCAGATTATTATTAAAGAGATTATCATTGTTACATGTGTATATATATCTGAAAAAATAAGCTAAAGAATAAAAACATTCAAACTCAGGTTTTTTCCTTAGAGAAAAATATTGGAAGATACAAAGAAAGAGAGGAAAAAACATTTGACTCCATCCATTTTTAACAGCAGCTCCAATGTTTCTGTTTTCATTCTCTGACAGATTCTTTGCATAGCTTTGTTAAAAACTAAAAACTCAATTCTTCTCTTTAATGAGCTCTCTTAGTTGTACCACATCAAAAACTCCACAACTGAAGCAATGCAGTTTACTTAAATCAAGATTAAGACCAAACCAATATTTAAAGAATGGTTCAAATAATCATATTTAGATTAAAACTAGGTTTAACTTAAAAAAAACAAACAAACAAACAAAAAACAAGGTTTAAATGAATCATGTTTTATGTCAGTGTTGTAACCTTAAACTGAAGCAGAGTCTGTGCCTGCAGGTCTAAAGTGGGTTTGTACCTTTCCTGGTCAGAGAGGGCGTTGTAAACCGAAGCCTGGTCCTCAGAGAGCTGCTCCTCCATGTTGTTCAGGACTGAGCAAAAGCGCTGCAGACACAGCATCATCTCCTCCAGCTCATCCAGAGAATACTGAGAGAACAACAACATCAAAGAACATCAGAGATCCTACAGCCTCCTTTACCAAAAGCAGAACCATAACATACTCATAACCCTCCAACTCACCCAGAGAACAAGAATCACAAAACTTCATCTGGAAAATCACAGAACCACAGACAGCCTATAGCAGGGCTACTCAAATACAAATCTTAAAGGTCCACAAAGAAAACTTTCAATAAGACAAAGGTCCATTTATTAAGGTCAGTCAAGCCAGGATCGGATTGGGATCCTAATTTTTTACCCACAATTTAAGGTGTCAAACAGGGGTGGGGGGGGGTACTGACGAAACTAGCTACAACTAGCTGTCAACTCTCAAGCGGGCATTCGTTCCGTCACAGCGATGTCTCGCAGATAATACAAATAATACATATGAAAAGTATAATTTACTCGGAGTCTGGAGACACTTATGGTTCAGTTCGGATCCAGACCGGAGTCCGGATTTTAAGGATGACTGGCCTACAGCCTCTTTTAGCAAAACCATAACTATAACCATAACTATAACAATAACCTTCCAACTGTCCAGAGAGTACTAAGAGAACAACTCATACTTTTATCAGAGAACATCACAGAAACACAAAAACCTACAACCTCTTTTACCAAAAGCATAGCCATAACTATAACCATAACAATAACTATAACTATAACCATAACCATAACTATAACCATAACTATAACAATAACCCTCCAGCTCTTTCAGCAAGTACTGAGATAACAAGAATCAACAGACTTCTATGAAGGATTTGGAGCATCAGAGTTGCAGAGACTAATAAATATAAAACAGCCTTTTCTCAGTTTGATTAATTCCGGTGCGTGTCCAGTATAAATTTAAGACACACAGTCTGGGTGTAATTTACCATCACAAGGATGTTATTGAAGCGTGAAGAATGAGAGACCCTCCAAACATGCAAATGACACATTCATGTGGAAATCTGAGCCTCAACAGAGCAACAGTAACACGACAACAAACCCGAACACGTCGTGACTCGCTGATCACATCATGACCCACTTTTTAAATCACGTCAGTCCAGTTTTTCACTTTGGATGTTATTGAAAATTTTACTTATACAGATCACTTTGCTGCGACAAATTTCTCGTATTTTCTTCAGTTTTACCATTTCAACTCACATACATGTAGTTACATGAAGTCAGTGTGGAGCTGTGATCTGAGACTCTGAATACACACTCACAGGAAGGGTTCTCAGCGTGTGTGGCTTGTTGCAGCAGGAATGCTGATGGTCACAGGAACAGCAGCAGTCCAGAAGCTTCTCCTTTTCTTCCTCTCCATCCCGGTCCACCTCCTTGTCCTCGTCAGGCCACAGGCCTGTGTCCACTGAGGCCAACGCCGCCCTCGCCTTTCCCGCCAAGCCAGGAAGGCAGTCATGTGACCTCCAGGCTTTATTCAGCAGAGGGAAGGAAGGCGATGAGGAGAAGATCGCTGCGGGTCGGCGGGTCACGTCCGCTGCACTCGTTGAGACGGTCACCTGACCTCCAGATGTCTTCTTGGTGACAGCATTTCGTTGAATGTGCAGGTCTGTCCAAGACTGAACGGCACGGAAAGGGCTGGAAGTGTCCAAACTGAGAACAGGAAGTCCAGTGTGTTTGGAGTTGGTCAGGTAGGGAACGTCCTTCCTGTGGACAATATGGGACGATGGAGAGGACAACATCTGGACAGAAACGGAGCGGCCTGATGGCTTGAGTTCAGTCATGGTTGTGGCCGAGCGGGGGGTTGTGACCGAGGAGGCAGGTTGGATTACGGGTAAAGCTGCATTTTTTGATGAAGCCTGGTCAGTCTTCACTGTTACTGAGGATGAATCTAGGAAAGTTGGACCTGCAGACAGGGAAGGATTTACAGGACTTCCCTCTGAAGACTCGAAGCTTCCTGATTCTGTAGGTGCAGAAACCTGGACGGGTTCCGCCCAGTAGACATGTCCATCAGAGTCCAGCTCCTTACAGATTGCGTCCACGTCGCCGCATTCACCTTCACCCTCTGAGCCATCCACCGACGTTTCAAACACCATGTCTAAACTCTCGATTTGGATCAGACCAGACTCCTTTGTCTCTGGAAGCTTATCATGTAAAACTACAGGGCTTTTATTTGACTCCCTTTCTGTGTCGTCCATTATCCTAAACTCCCTCTGCTTGGTTTCAGCTGGTAAGTTAGAAGAGCTGAGCTGAGGATCTATTTCAGCCTCCTTGGAAACTAATCCAGGAGCTTCTGACAGACCTGCAGAACAGTTTACATCTGAGATGGAAACAGTCTGCACAGTGTCAGCATGTCTCTCCCCTGCTGCCTCTCCCTCTCCGTCAGTCTGAAGGTCGTCCCCCGAGCCCAGAGTGAGGCGACCCATCCTTGCTCTAATAATGTCTGGGACAGGAGAGAGACGAGTGTCTTCGCCGTCACCTGCCACATCTGGAATTCCTCCGATGATGGCGTCTGTCAAACCCCCCATGGCAGGAGACATAGATGGGAGCGTAGAAACTGGACTGGAATGGTTAGGAGGCAAGTAGGACATTTTAGGAGGATCCAGAGCAAACTTAGAAGAATCAGAGAAGACAGAAGATGGATGTGAGTGGTCTTCATGCAAATGAGAGGAACGAGGAAGGGAAGGGAACGTAGGTAATGCTTCCTCTCCTGTTTGTGTCTCAGAGTGGTGGTGAAAGACCGAAACCAGAGACAGGGGCTCTTTACCAGTGTCTTCGGGGCTCCACAAGTCAGTTTGTGGGAGAGATGTGGAATTGCAAGTAAAGGAAGAGGAAGGAGACATGTGTAAAGAGGGACTTGGAGATGGAAAGCCATTTTTAACTTCTAACTCATTTGAAATGGTAAAGAGGGAAGACGCGGGAAGAGACATATCACACCTCCTGGACTGTGTGTCTGCTACAATCCCGAAATGGGAGTCAGTTTGTGTGGAAGGCATGTTAAGAGAGGTAAAAGAGGAGGGAGACTGAGAATCTGCAGAGGGGGGTGATGTGGGAGGAGGGTGAACGTCAAACAGAGCCTCCTTGTCCTCCATTTGCATCGTCTCTGACCCTGCAGTGAGTGAAGGAGTTTGCAGGAGGTCAGATGTAGGACGGGGAGGAGGTGGATTGCAAGCTGGTGCAGAAAAGGAGGCAGGAGGGCGAGACGGAGACCGGCAAAGATCGGGATCTGGTGGGGTCTCCATCTCTGAGCTTTGCAGGTCGTATTGTGGGAGATATTTAGAGACAGAGGATGGCGTGGAGGAGATAAAGGAGGGCTGTGGTGGAGGACGAGGTGGGGAAAGGACAGATTTGTCAGGACCAGAGGAGGTCAGAGATGAGGAAAGGGGGGGAGATGAGGAGGTGGGAGGAGGTGAAGAGGAAGCTGGGCTCTCACTGTTTTGGCCTGATGGAGGCTGTGGAGAAACAGAAGATCTGCTCAAACACCAAACACGAAAAACTTTACATCACATTTTCTCTTATCCAGCCAGTCAGACTCAACGTCAATCATCTGAGCCTAACGTCATTTTTTATTATTTAATCTTTTTTGTTTTAATTTGCTGCTATAAAAAGCTGCACTTTAAAAAAAAAGTCTTTACACATAGGACGCCAGATTCTGGTTTGTGAAACTCAGAACATTTCAACAACAAACAAGGCCTCGAAAACTGCAAAACCCTCAGTCAAATCATCCAGGATAAACGGGACATTAATGCTGCAATCTATTGCACTCCAAACTCAGAAACTTCCGAGTCAATTCTCCTGAGTTCTAAATGTGCTCGGAAAAACATGGATGCCCACAGTAAATTAGCAACAGGAGGCTGGAATCAAACGAATAACGTTACAAATGTAAACTACAGAAATGTTACGACACCTTTTCACAACACGGAAGCTACATATCAAGTTTTATCAACTTCAAAATGATGCAAAGGAAAATCTGTTACCGTTCACCACTGCTCCGCCATATTGTTGTGACATCAGGTGTATTATCTGAATGTCAGATAAGTACAACTGGGAATTCTGAGTTTATTACGTTTCCATGTCAGAGGTCAGGATTTTCTGCGTCCCAAGCACAATGGATCACAGCATGATTGTATAAGAATGTCACTTCTTTAACACATGTGGAGGTCTGTGCATTATGAATCATATCATTATGATTTCCAGTTTCATTAAATGCAGAAATCCATCTTTTATTACGTGCAGCCTCAGGAAGTTTGCTGTGGTGAGACAGAGTGGACACACCTTGGTGAGATCGGATCCCGCTGAGGCCTGCGGAGGGATGGAGGGGATAAAGGGCTCTTCCACGAAACCGCTGCTGTCTGACTGGCAGCTTCTGGTCCTCCGTACACCTCCAACTGCCCACACATATACATACACACACACACACATGGGAGGAAGGACAAGGACACACATCAGCAGGCTAGTGAATTTCAGATTTTGTAAGTGAATCCATTTGTTTTCAAATGGTCCACTGAACAAACCGCCATGTTGGTATGTGATCGATGAAATACAAAACCTGCATTTCATGTATGAAATGAGATGTAATGAAGATCTGTGGATGATGCTTTACCTGTGATTTCTGTTCCACCTGTGATGCTCCCACTGACGCTGTTCTCATCAATGCTGTGGATCTGCAAGCACAGATCAGTGTCATGACACAAGACAATACAAATACAAAAACTAATATTCAAACTCTAAAACATTTAAAAAAAAAATAAA
Organism: Lucifuga dentata; assembly: GCA_014773175.1. Classification (NCBI taxonomy): domain Eukaryota; kingdom Metazoa; phylum Chordata; class Actinopteri; order Ophidiiformes; family Bythitidae; genus Lucifuga; species Lucifuga dentata. The sequence goes on from VXCM01007936.1 coordinate 43,438, forward strand.
AATATATCAAACTTACACAACCAAACCTTTACACACAATGTAAATTACACAAAATTACAAATATTTTGGAGGCAAATTTAATGCAGTAAATAAATTTACATCAAATGTGATGCAATGTTTGCAAATATTATTATAGATTGATGCAAAAAAAACACACACACAAAAAATGGAGTAAACATGAAGTGATGATGACCTGGTTCTGATTTTCCTTAATAAAATGAGAGAAAAAAAGAGATTGTGGATGCATCAAACACTAAAGAGCAAAGATAATTTCATTGTTTGGTACAGGAAATTAAAGTCTGATCATGATAAATACTGAGCTGGGAATCAACCCACCGCTGTCATCATGAAGCTCTTCATGATGCTCTGAAACACGTTGTCTTTATAATCCTTGTATTTATCATTTTTGTCACTTTTATCATACAGGACAACAATTTGTGCTACAAAAACAAACAGAATCCACCGTGTTGAATGTTTTGAGGCTGACGTACCAGAAAAAGACACTTTGATTGATCTGATGCATGTATTCACAGGTGAAAAGTTGAAAAAAAAATTAAGCTTGATCCGGAAAAAAAAAAAAAAAAAAAAATGCCAAACTCCATTACGGGTGTGAAAGCCTCCATTAACATGTAGTGACTTTTAAAAATATAATTAACATGCAAAATATTCACACAAATTATTGCCCTCTGGTGTGTAAAGGTGGTTACTTTCTGTATTATCAGTCAAACCAGGATCGAGACCAAGTCAAAGACTGAGTCCAAGTCCGAGTAGATTCAAGTTCTTGCCAACACAGTCTACAAGACGACAAAAATCAAGACTCATAAATGTCAGGTTGTCGCTGTGAGTCGGTGATGTTGCTGTTAAAATAAGTTTGATGACGCTTCTCTAAATCCAGCAGATGGCGCCGCGCAGCCTGAACCTGACGATCAGACGCTGATGATACTGACTCTAACATGATGCTGACTCTAACATGATGCTGACTCTGACATGATGCTGACTCTGACATGATACTGACTCTGACATGATGCTGACTGACATAATACTGACATGATACTGACTCTGACATGATGCTGACTCTGACATGATGCTGACTCTGACATGATGCTGACTCTGACATGATACTGACTCGATACTGACTCTGACATGATGCTGACTGACATAATACTGACATGATACTGACTCTGACATGATGCTGACTGACATAATACTGACTCTGACATGATACTGACTCTGACATGATGCTGACTGACATAATACTGACATGATACTGACTCTGACATGATGCTGACTCTGACATGATACTGACTCTGACATGATACTGATACTGACATGATGTTGATTCTGACATGATGCTGACTCTAACATGATACTGACATGATACTGACTCTAACATGATACTGACATGATACTGACTCTGACATGATACTGACTCTAACATGATACTGACATGATACTGACTCTGACATGATACTGACTCTAACATGATACTGACATGATACTGACTCTGACATGATGCTGACTCTGACATGATACTGACATGATACTGACTCTAACATGATACTGACATGATACTGACTCTGACATGATGCTGACTCTGACATGATACTGACATGATACTGACTCTAACATGATACTGACATGATACTGACTCTGACATGATGCTGACTCTGACATGATACTGACATGATACTGACTCTAACATGATACTGACATGATACTGACTCTGACATGATGCTGACTCTGACATGATACTGACATGATACTGACTCTAACATGATACTGACATGATACTGACTCTGACATGATGCTGACTCTGACATGATACTGACATGATACTGACTCTAACATGATACTGACATGATACTGACTCTGACATGATGCTGACTCTGACATGATACTGACATGATACTGACTCTAACATGATACTGACATGATACTGACTCTGACATGATACTGACTCTAACATGACTCTGACATGATGCTGACTCTAACATGATACTGACATGATACTGACTCTGACATGATGCTGACATGATGCTGATTCTGACATGATGCTGTCTCTAACATGATACTGACATGATGCTGACTCTAACATGATACTGACTCTAACATGATACTGACATGAAACTGACTCTGACATGATGCTGACTCTAACATGATACTGATATGATACTGACTCTGACATGATACTGACTCTAACATGACTCTGACATGATGCTGACTCTAACATGATACTGACATGATACTGACTCTGACATGATGCTGACATGATGCTGATTCTGACATGATGCTGTCTCTAACATGATACTGACATGATGCTGACTCTAACATGATACTGACTCTAACATGATACTGACATGAAACTGACTCTGACATGATGCTGACTCTAACATGATACTGATATGATACTGACTCTGACATGATACTGACTCTAACATGACTCTGACATGATGCTGACTCTAACATGATACTGACATGATACTGACTCTGACATGATGCTGACATGATGCTGATTCTGACATGATGCTGTCTCTAACATGATACTGACATGATGCTGACTCTAACATGATACTGACTCTAACATGATACTGACATGAAACTGACTCTGACATGATGCTGACTCTAACATGATACTGATATGATACTGACTCTGACATGATACTGACATGAAACTGACTCTGACATGATGCTAACTCTAACATGATACTGACTGACATGATACTGACTCTGACATGATACTGACTCTGACATGATGCTGACTCTAACATGATACTGACTCTAACATGATACTGACTCTGACATGATGCTGACGCTAACATGAAACTGACACTGACATGATGCTGACTCTAACATGATACTGACATGATACTGACTCTGACATGATACCCATGACACGATGCTGACTCGTATGCTAAACTGCTGCTCACTCTTTCTGACAGCTGATCCTCAGCAGACATTAGTTTGTACATTTCATCAGTCTTTGCAGTTTTACTTACTTCCTCCATGTCGAAGGACTCGGTGCTTTGTCCTGAGCTCTTCTTCCTCTGTAGCACAGCGCTGAGTATCAGGGGGGTTCCTTCCCTCAGGAGCCATGGCCTGACTGCTCTGTCCTGGGCGATGAAAGAAGCTAGCTGAGTGTCTGGACCAGGTCCATGTTCCTTGGCCAGAGGACTGAGACACACCGTGTCCTGGAGTCCAGGTTTGACTCTCTTTATGGGGGTTTTGCCGTCTCCAGGAACAGGTGTCTCGGGTGTANGGAGTCCAGGTTTGACTCTCTTTATGGGGGTTTTGCCGTCTCCAGGAACAGGTGTCTCGGGTGTAGAGTTGAGTGGATTTGTTTTTATCTCCTGAAGGTTGTGGATCTGGCTGAGAGACTTCTTCGTTGCTCGTTGGAACAGCATGCCCACACGCCGCCTCCTCTCCTGGGCCTCAGCAGGGAGGTCCTCCTCCAGTGGCTGTCTGATGGAGGAAGAGGAAGCCCCTACCAAGGAGGTGAAAGCCGTGGTGACCTGATGAAGAACCTCCAGCTGCCTGAAACGATCTGACAGAGAGGCAAAGAAAACACAAGACAAGAACACATCACCATCAGTGAGCTGCAGTTTTTTTAAATATATTTTTCTTTTTTTATGTAATAAACTGACAAAGTCTGTGTATGATTCCTCTTTGATTAATAATACAGGCTAATTTCCAAATCCTCCTCCTCCAGCTCTGCACGTTATCATCACACCATCATTTCATTGGTAAATCAAAATCAAAGGCCTCACCTGTAGATTGGTGACATTTTGAGATTCCATTTACAACTACATATAAAATTAATGTCTATCCAGATAAGAAAAAAAAAACATGTTAAAGGACCATACCAGCCATTTTGCATGTATGAGCCTAATATATTAAATTTTCATACACGTAACATTACTGACAATCATTTCCCAAAGCATACTACTGGAACGGTGAATTAAAAATGTTTTTCCTACCTTCCAGACCTCCATTGGTTTCAGTTCATTCTGCTATTAAAATCAACTTGTTGATACTGTAAACGTTCTTGGGATAGGTAATCCATCATCACCAACAAGACGTGTATTCAGGTTTTTTTAGAAGTTATGTAATTTTAGTGTTTAAGCTCAATAAAAAGCGTGGAGTGAATGTATGCCTCCACCGGGGAATATAGTCCCAAAAGAAGACCTGCGTTTATGGAAAAATTTAAAGGACCGTGACTTCATAAGGCTGTGTAACTATTAGCAGGAGAAACATGGATTTTTAAGGTGGGTGTATCACTTGAATATTTGATTTTGAAAGATTAAGAGATTTTGCAAAATATCAGGAAAACTGAAATACGGTTTTATCCTTTGGGAAATGATTGTCAGTAATGTAACATGTATGAAAACTGAATATATTAGGCTCAAACATGCAAAATGGCCACTAATGCAGGTGGAAATGTGCCAACACATCATGAGCAGAATGCAACATATAGATGTGTTCTGACTTTGCGCGAGAGACTTAGCCTCAGATTATTGTCATGATATCTGAAGGTATTTTTGAGATAATATTTGTGACGATATGAACATGACACTGAAAAATGCTGAATAGGTGATAGTGCAGAAGTAAATAATATTGCAAACCGTAACAACATGAATAAAAATGTAAAAGTAGCACAGTAGAGTGTTTCCCTTCAGTAAAAGTATAAATAACTAAATCCTGCAATATTTTAGTTAAACAATAACTCAAATTAACTTGAGCTGTTAGTCTTCAGTTATGTATAAAACACAAATAATCTCAGCAAATAAAATGATTGATAATGTCATCAGATCTGATCTTTAGCAGGTTCTGATTTTCCCTCCAGAGCTAAATAGCCTCTATGACGTTAAAATAAAATACGCTACTAAGTCCAAATCTACCACAAACTCATGGTTGAGATCAAGAACTCAGCTGAAGTTATTAGCATAGTGACTAGACTAAACTGGTGATACATCACAAGAACAAGTCACCATTGAAAAAGTCACCGCTTTGCTAATTTCACCCCACCATTAGTTTTTCCTGTCACAGGAAGCTAGCTAACACTCCAGCTATGCTTTACTGAGTCAGCGTCCCTTCCTGCTTGTTTTGCGTCTCAAATCAGCTGATTGGCTCTCCTCCTCATGTGACTTGTGACTTTCTTGGTATTCACCAGGTCTTCTGCTTCAGATGGAGAAACTAATTAGCAGCATTTCCACCTTTGGCTGTTAGCCAGTTAGCCTGGTAGCTGTAACCTCCTTTTCAAGAAATAATTCATCAGGCATTGACTCACTCGCTACTTTCAGGTGTGTTTGTTTAGTTTCTTCTTGTGAAGATTCTGAATTGTCAATATTGTGATATGACAAAGTTTTTATCATATAAAAATTATACTGATATTATCATGAGTGACATAATGTGAGCTCTGGTCTGATTCACATAGTTATCTGATCTCAGTCACACCTATCCAGGTGTAAATACAATCTGTACACGGGGACACATTCATGACATACGGTAAACTCCACCTAGAAGTTGAAAACGTCACCCTGCCTCGTCTTCCTGCCCACTGTCATTAATAAAGTTATTTTGAATCAGGAGTTGTGACTGCTGTAAGTGGAATGTGAACACTGACTAAACACTTATTACCATAGTTATGTTAAAAATGGACGAAACTCATCCATGAAGCAAAGAGGAAACGTGAATCATGTAACGACCACCTATTGGGATCCAATCACAATGCAGAATCCAGATAACAAGAATGAAGAAGCTTAGAATGTTTCATACAACACAATCACCACATCACCACGTCATCTGGAAGTCAAAGATCAAAATTTAACAATACTGTGAAAAAACTAAATTTTTTAGCTACATTGAATGGAAATATCAAATTTACTGTTAATGAACACATCTTGGTTAAATTCTTTAAATAAATATTCCTTTTCTCCTCACAGTTTACTGTAAATCACATGACATTATGGATGAACACGTGGCACGACGTCATCACGACGTGATGGAGCTTTAAACTTTACACGCAGGTGTGTTTGACTCACTGCTCACGTCTGGGTTCTCCAGGTCCAGCCGGTTCTTCTGGGCCTCCAGGAACACCTGGAGGTTTATTCCTCTGGCGTGGGACTGATGGTTGATGAATCTCGCCGGGATGCGTCCGGAGATGTCGGGCTCGTCGCAGCCGAAGCCCAAATCCAGCAGAACCTCCTCTGGGTCGTCGTTCCACAGGTTGAGGATGTCCATCACACTGACACACAGCAGGAGCAGAGAGACACTCACAACATACAACTTCACACAGTACGCGTGTGTGCACACGCGTACTGTGTGTTTGTGTGCATTTCATGTGTTTGTGTGCATGTATATGTGTGCGTTTCATGTGTCTGTATGTTGTATGTGTTTGTGTGCATGTATATGTGTGCGTTTCACGTGTCTGTATGTTGTATGTGTTTGTGTGCATGTATATGTGTGCGTTTCATGTGTCTGTATGTTGTATGTGTTTGTGTGCATGTATATGTGTGCGTTTCACGTGTCTGTATGTTGTATGTGTTTGTGTGCATGTATATGTGTGCGTTTCATGTGTCTGTATGTTGTATGTGTTTGTGTGCATGTATATGTGTGTGTTTTATGTGTTTGTATGTTGTATGTCTATGTGCATGTGTGTGTGTGTGTAAATATATATATGTGTGTGTGTGTGTTTCATGTATTTGTGTATTGTACATGTTTGTGTGCCTGCATGTATGTACTGTATGTGTGTTGTGTGTGTGAGAGTCTGTGTGTGTATCTATGTATGTGTGTGCATGTGTGTTCTCGTGTTGATGTGTTTGTGTACCTGTGTATGTATATGTGTGTATGTACATGTGTTTCTGTGTTGTATGTGTGTATTTGTGTGTGCGGGAATGTGTGTATGTATATGAGTGTTGTACATGTTTCTGTGTGTATTGTATGTGTGCAAGACGAGAATACATTGTGTTGAATTTGTGTTGTGTGTGTTGTATGTGTGAGTTTGTGTATACGTGTTTTTGTGTGTTGTATTTGTGTTGTATATCTGTATGTATGTGTGTGTGTGTGTGTGTGTGTGTGTGTGTACCTGAGTAAACGGCCTGCAGGTGTTGAGCTGAAGCTGTTGAACCTGCTGAGAGCTGGACTTGATCTGCTCCACCTGAAAACACACAAATTATCCACAGTTTCACTCAATCACAATATTAGTTACCGTAAATGCTCTATTAAAATCAGCTTTGTACAGAGACCAAGCGATGACATTTATAAACATAAATAAATAAATAAATAAATAAACCAATCCGTGTTAACAAGATAATGAAATTGTGGCGATACGTAAAGATACAAAGATAGAAGATACGTAAAGCATGGTCACAAGTTACGATCACATGAGAATGAGACACTTAAAGCATGACCATATTAATGCACGGGAATAACTTCATTTTAAACATAAAGAGAGCATAGGATAGCGAGCCACACCTACAAATTGACTGCACACTTGTCTGAAATTTACAGTAACCGCTTTGAAACAGATGAAAGCTGTTAGAAGCGATCGTATGCGAGTGTGTCACGCTTTGTGTCACAATCAACAATAAAGTTATTCAGAAAAAGACACAACACATTAAAGGACCATACCACCCATTTTGCATGTTTGAGCCTAATATATTCAATTTTCATACATGTAACGTTACTGACAATCATTTTCCAGAGCATGCTACTGGAACGGTGAATTAAAAATGTTTTTCCTACCTTCCAGACCTCCATTGGTTTCAGTTCATTCTGGTACGCTATTAAAATCAACTTGTTGATATTTGAAACGTTCTTGGGATAGGTAATCCATCATCACCAACAAGATGTATACTCAGGGTTTTGTTTTTTGTTTTTTTTTTAAATAAGTTCTGTAATTTTAGTGTTTAAGTGCAATAAAAATAAAATAAAAACCGCAGAGTGAATGTATGTCTCCACCGGGGAATATAGTCCCAAAAGAAGACCTGCATTTATGGAAAAATTTAAAGGACCGTGACTTCATAAGGCTGTGTAACTATTAGCAGGAGAAACATGGATTTTTAAGGTGGGTGTATCACTTGAATATTTGATTTTGAAAGATTAAGAGATTTTGCAAAATATCAGGAAAACAGAAATACGGTTTTATCCTTTGGGAAATGATTTCCTGTAACATAATGTGTATGAAAATTTAATATATTAGGCTCTAACATGCAAAATGGGTGTTATGGTCCTTTACATTTTTTTTTAAAAGTAACTTTATTTAAGTTGTCCAACAGGAAGCTGCATGGAAGACAATGTATAAATAAAATTACTTAGACAAAAAATTTAATATATATCGTGTTCACTGTAATGGATTATTTATCTCAAGCACGTTTCAAGTCTCTCAAGTTGATTCTGATATTGAACTGGAATGAACTGAGAACCAATGGCAGCCTGGAAGGTAGGAAAAACAATGTAAAATTTACAGCTCCAGGAGTGTGTTTTAAGAAACTGGTTGTCAGCAACACAACATGTTTATATTGAGCTCAAATATCCAATATCGCCGGCATCGCCCTTTAAAAGCTATAAGTGAAGAAACCATGAGATGGCAGCCGATGGGAGTTCCATCAGTCTGCTGCCTGATGGGAGAAGAAGAAGAGAGGAAGAGGAAAAGGAGAGGCGTCCTTACCTCAAAAAGTCCTGGACGGTCTTCACTCCCTCTTTACCGTAGAGAGACGCTGCAGGGGAGAAGAGAATGTGAGTGAGGAACCAGAGCAGAGCAAACACGAGGAGCACGGAGGGAAGCCATGAGGAGACTTTAAAGGAGAAGAGGAAGAGGAGCGCAGAGAAACATCCCGCAGCTTAGTGCTCAGAGTCAGAACATCCTGTCCAGGTCGGCTGTCAGGACTCCTCGAGCTATATTAGGCAAGTGTTTCTCTCCGTCCCTCCCCTCTGCTTGTCTCTCTGTTTGGGTTTTGGCAGTCCCTCTCTCCTCTCTCCTGGGCTGGGACTCCATTTGACGCTGGCATGGTGTCAAGAACAAAGTCCTCTCTCTCTCTCTCTCTCTCTACCTCTGCACTCACACACCTTCTGCTTTTATTTCACGCAAANCCTCTCTCTCTCTCTCTCTCTCTACCTCTGCACTCACACACCTTCTGCTTTTATTTCACGCAAAACACCGTGAAATACTCAAGGTGTGTAGAGCGTTATCCTGTCATCATCTCTCTGAGAGCTTCCTGTAAGAGAAGCTTCGGGTTCTGGTCCGCGGCGCTCTGATCTCTGCAAGGCGCCGTGGTCGTTCGAGGTCACGTCAGCGAGCCGCTCCGTAAACTGATTCCTCAGATGTTTTGTTGAAGGTCAGAGTCTCCGCTGTGAAATATGAGATGTTTCTTTGTTGCAGAGGAAGTGGAATCCAGCAGGTTAAAGGACCAATCCGGTGGTTTTATGTGTTTGAGCCCGATGAATATTACCCATATACACATTACATTACTGCCAACCATTTAAGTTTTCCTGTTGTTTTGACCAATCCTCTAATTTTTCAAAATCAAATGTTCAGGTGATACACACACTTTAGAATTCAGAGTTGAAATGTGCCTGAGTTAAGTTATCCATCACAGCAAACAACATGCTGTTTATTTTTGTCAAACTTAATTTAAGTGGAGCTGCAAGGAAGAAAATATACATCTCTGCCTGTGAATACAGTCCAGGAAGAGCACTGAATTTTAAGATGTGTGCATCATCTGAACATTCAAATTTGAAAGATTAGTTTGAAAGGCAAAATAAGACGAAAACCAAAGTCCTGTTTTATGTCTGGGAAGATGGTTGGCAGTAATAAAACGTGTACCAGGGCAGTATTTATTGGGCTTAAAGATGCAAAGCCACCGGTATGGTCCTTTAAGCCTGTCTGAATGTAGTTTTGAGTCTCGCAGCAGAATCACTGCCTGTAATCTTTAATCTGACTCTGTGCTCCTAAACTCCTCATCCTGCCTGTTATATACACACAGCCGGCCCTGGCAGCAGCCTAACGTTAAATAAATGACTCAGATGCTTTGTGTGTGCGTGTGTGTGTGCGTGTGTGTGTGTGTGTGTGTGTNTGTGTGTGTGTGTGTGTGCGCGTATGAGGCTGTTTACCTTCTACACCCAGGACCAGGTCATCATCACTGCTGGGATTCCTCCTCAGAGGCGCTGCAGGAGACAAACACTGTCACCTCTGCTGCGTACGTGCAAACACACATGCCATGAGTACTGTACACTCTGCGCACACACACGCACATACATGCACACACACAGTCTTTCTCTCTCTCTCTTCTTTATGACAGAACACAGCTTCGCCATCTGACATTATTAAAAGTCTCTGATAAAAAAAAAAGTCACAACAGCACCATTGCTGTTTTGTGACATCTTAAAGTTTTGACTGCCTTATTTTTTTTTTATTCAAATGACCAGATGGAGTTTGAGATTACCCATAATGCTGCTCTACACCGGTGAAGGGCTTTGTGCAGCTCTGAGCAAATGAGCAGATCGACCTCAAAAAGATTAAGGCAAAAATGTGGGATTAACAGTATTCTGTGATTCTCTGATTAATATACTGATGATGCGTAATGAGAGAGTCCACCAGGTGAGGACATGCATATGATGTCTTACTCTGATTTTTACATGATATCCTGAAAAAAAAAAAAAAAAAANAAAAAAAAAAAAAAAAAGGATAACAAGAACAGAAAGTTGTTCCCACCTCCTTGAGTACATTCCTGGAGGGTAAATTTCACTGGTATTTGTCTAGAAATCATTCTGCTTAAGATATATATTCTATCATAATAATAGCTTTAACACACTGTTGTAAAATGATAAATCTTCTCATGTCTCTGTAAAAAAAAAAATGAGGAAATCATCCAATCAACCCAAAAATATATCAGCAAAAGTCATGTGAGAATATTCTCTCTTCTCATTGGTCAGAAATGTCTGGAGGCAGGAGAGAGGAAGTCAAAACAGGAAAAAGTTTGCTATACTGGTAAAACTAAATAACACGGAACAAAGACGCAATTCGGATACTTTCCTCATCATATTCATCATTTGATCCATAAAGCAAGAAAACTATGACAGCAGAAGCTGAATCTGACTTCAGGACAACATGTGGAAAACCACATGTTGCTTCACATGATGTGAAGAAGATGTGCTGCCTTCAGACGCTGAACANGTGGAAAACCACATGTTGCTTCACATGATGTGAAGAAGATGTGCTGCCTTCAGACGCTGAACAGGACGCTGAACGCTCAGCTTGTTGCTCCATTCTCCTGTTCAGACGCTGAACAGGAGAATGGAGCAACAAGCTGAGAACATATAAGCACACGCTAACCTGAACACATGTTCGTCTGAACATGTGTTAGCTAAGATTGACGTGTTACCACCTTTTAAAGCATTCGATTGATTTACTAATCAAAGGTGGAGATTAAGTGCAGTAAAATTTGTTTTACATTCAGTGCGTTTAATTTTTTGAAATAGTGGATATCTGATAGCCATCTAACATTTTTAAAAAGTACTGGTTGCAGTTAAGCTTTAACCTCTCTGCTTCTAGATCAGTCAATAATAGATCAGTAGATTTTTCTGTAGTTGGTTCGGGATCCGCTCCGAGACTTCCTCCTCAAAACGGTCTCAGCTTATTTTGGTCTGAGTGTGATTGCTGCATTCATACTGCACAAATTAACCATACCAAGGAAGGAAATGGATCCCAAACTACGGAGATTACACCAATTTATTTTTGCAGTTAGCAGTTCATAGTTCAGTACCAAAGCTAAAGAGCGCCCGCTGCTGCTCATCAGTCTTCCTAACAGATCTGTTATCTGTTGCTCAAGGTACGTTTACATGGACCGTAAGTAATCGGATTAGATGCCAACTCAAAACTGCCTCATGTAACCAAGTCAATCTGAATAAACTGAGCGAATCACAATAAAATTCTAATCCGGTTGAAGGGGGTGCTGTACACCTTTTAAAAACCAGATCAAAGTTCATGTAAGCTGTACATCAGATTGATTTCCATGGTAAGAGCTTTGTGTGTGTGTTACGTGAGTAATGACATGACGTTTCACACATGGCATGGTTTGAGAAAAATGGCAGCTGTAAAGCAGAACTGGTTGATGGCGGAGACAGCATTCCTACTTAATGTTCTCAAGGAATTAAAAATAGTGGAAAGGCTGGACGGACACGCAACAGGTCTNCATTCCTACTTAATGTTCTCAAGGAATTAAAAATAGTGGAAAGGCTGGACGGACACGCAACAGGTCTGTCTTTAACACAGGTGGGCTTCTGGGAAAAGCTGGATGCGGGATCATGTGCACGTCAGAGACGACCAACGTCACGGTGCAATGTCACGGTCACGTCAATCGGAATTAAATCATTCCGACTGACAAAAAAGTCACCATGTAAACGTACCTTCAGTCTGTTAGATCTAATGTGCATATTACAACATTTTCTGGTTTTATTTGACATCACGTTATCTGGCTCTCATGTGTGCATCAGTCCTGTCACAAGTACGACTCCACCCATCAACTTTACCTCGTCACAACAACGAGCGTTATGAATCTTATCTGATAGTTCGCAACATTTCGGTTTCTCCTCATAAATGCCTTCTTCCTCGTTTGACTTGTTACAAACTATGTTCTGAATTGAAATGGATAGGAGTTGAAGCACACAGAGGAGATGAGCTAATGCTAGCCCGCCATTGTAACGTACAAACACATCATCCCGTGAGCCGTGACAACACGTGAAAATCACGTTATTCTGGCAAAGTGCATGTCTCTGCTTGGTTTTTCTCAAGAAACAACGTGTTCGCCGCACAAACAGCCTGGCGGACAAAAGAGGAGTTTTATGGACAGACGGGAGACAGGCGGGACGGATCCGCTCAGGCTGAAGGGGAGGAGCAGGAGAGGCATGAGGAGCACTTTGCCGTTCCCATGGTTTTCCCAGCATTATTTGCATGCAGTTTGAATGGGCCGGAGTGGGGGTGGAGGTGGGGGATGGTGGTGGGGTTATGTAATACACACTGTTCAACACACAGCATCAGTACACTGATCAATGTGTGGCCTTTGATTTAACCCTCAGACTTACCTTCCCTCTCATTAAAACATGAGTTTTAAACATGGCAGAAATATGAAAGTTTCAACAACTCTACTTACTGATTTGTAAAAGAAAGACTGATTTAAAAAGATGGAAGATTTTTTTTTTTTTTTTNTTTTTTTTTTTTTTTGGAAGAGATTTAGGTAAAATCACAGACTTTTTTTAGCTGATTTCATCTTTTGATTGTCGCTGATGAGAGACTGACATTAGAGATGCCGCAACATCCTGCAGTCTTCGTTTTTTCACCTTGAATAAGCCCTGTCCAAATAACATAACCTGAGAAACTTCATCTCTTTCCTCTCATCAGTCAAAGCTCTGGCTAGTCTGCACGAAGAGTCAAACACGTTTACTCACCATGGCGGGAGAGAGAATCACACAGAAAATTCACCAAACACAGCCAAAACGAGACAAAGACGACAAAAACCTACAAGCTGACAGAGAGACGGCAGCCGTACCTGCAGCTTCGCTCTCCGAGACGTGCTTTGCATCTTCCCTGTAAGCACAGGATACACTTTATTACACACACACACACACACACACACACACACACACAGAGTACACACTGTATAAAATAGTCATCATGTATTGCAAAGTACTGAATCCCAGTTTGAATTGTCTGTGTGGTGATGCGATCATTATAAACATTGCGATGATTTTCCAGATTTTCCGAAGTTACCTGGTGATTTCTTCAATAAACTAAAACGATTAAATCATGCTGGTCTGCGTTTCCACAGCGAAACACGTGTCATCATCATAAAACAAATCCTAAAATGCAATGGCAGACTGTTGATAACGACAAATAGCGTCACGAAACCACATTCCCTCCTTCAGAAACTTTAACGCTTTATTTCCAGGAACTCCAGATTTTTGACTTGATGAGTTGGAAACTCAAATCAAGTACATTAACCATCAAACTCAGTATAGTTTGATAGTTATCAGTGTAATAATAAACATCATTTAGTGCTTGAATGGCCTAAAACTGTTTTTTTTTTTTTTTTTAGAACACAGTTATTTAGGTCTTTTGTGGAATGGAATGGATAATCAGATAACATGAAACAACAAAAACATATTTAGATTTTTAAGAAACAAGTGAGAAGGTAATTAAAATGTAAATATGACTGACTGATATAATATAGATTGTTTTTTTGGCTGATGTGGTTTATATTGTTTGAATGGCTGCTTCATTAATTGGGTTAAGAGGAGCTCTTATATCCATTGAGGATTTTTATTGGCTGTTTATTTCTATTTTCTGTTTTTATTTTATAATTACGTTACTGTCCAGTTTTATTGCTTTGTGAATGGTTTTAGCTGATTTCATCTTTTGATTGTAGTCCATTGTTTTTAAAAACTGTGGTGCCCAGAAAGATTAGTGACTGCTGAGACACGAGCTAAATAAATAAACAAACAAATAAATATCTGTTACTGGCATCTTTTAACATTTACTACGTCATTTCATCAGCCCACTCAGCTACTCACCACCCACTCAGCCAGTTTATTAAAATGGAGAAATTCATTTTATTTATGTTTTACACTGAAGCCTAGCAGGTCAAGTTAATTTGAGTCATTCTTTACAAGCTAAAATATATATAAAATAAGGGAAACATGAGTTTTTACTCACTGAGTGTCGGCGGCGCTGAGCCACTCCCTGATGCTGTCCTGGCTGCTGCTTCCTGTGGGTGACATGCTGGAATGAGTGAGGATGATAAGTAGCCACAGATATTCACAAATAAACTACAACGTGACCACAGCAGGAACAAACTCAACAAACACTGACACAATGTTTGCTGCTGCTGTAAACATGCTGCAAAAAGCTAAAATAAGCTAAAACTACATACAGGTCAAATAAAGACAGAATCCTCCTTAATGAGATGTTTTATAATAATTAACATCTAATATAGTCTCATATTATATAATGGTGGTTTGTAGGATAAAAATACTATTGATTGATTTTTGCCTAAATTTATATTAACATGGAGTGTATTTACATTTGTTATGTAACTATAGAGTATAAGCCAAAAATAGAATGTAAATTGATTGGTTTACATTTGAAGCAGCAGAGTGTTGTCATCATCTTAGTGAAAGATGCTTCACTAATGTTTTTATTAGCATGGAAAAATCATGGTTGCCTTTAAAAGCAATATTCAAAAGAATATTAAATTATTTGTACATGTCAAACATGCAAAACTGTGGTTTGGTCCTTTAAATTGCTTTGCTTCCACTCACTCTCACTGTAATTCCACTGTTGACCTGTAGGGGACAGTAGACAGCCCAATGTCCAGGTGCTTTTTTTTTTTCATCTTAAAGCAGTTAAACTGTATTGCTGCCTGTTCTATGTGCAAAATTCAATCAAAATTCAACTTTGACCTCTCTGATGAGAGAGCACCTGTATGTGACATCAGCAAAAGTTCCAAACAAAATTAAATTGGTACCACAGTCTGTGCTGAAAAGTAATTGGAGCACTCACACGGGGCAAGAAGGTTTGTGAACTGGGATATATTTCTGCCCATATCTGAAATATGACATTAGCTAAAAAAATTAAAAAAAAAAAAAAAAAATTTCACACAACTTTATTAATCATTGAATGTTAGCTAAATCCAAAGCTAAGGGCACATCTGGATGACACGTGTTGCTCTGTATTTAGCATCAACACTGAGGAGTTGCTCGTTATTGTGTTACTAGTGTTATCTTGTAGAATTATAATGTAATAATATTGAATTTTGTAATATTGAAAGAAAGTTTGTGGAAAAAATTATTAAAGAGAAATGAAACATCCTCGTACATCAAGTGAAGAGACGTCACTTACTGATGTCACACAGCTGATCAGGCATCAGTGAGCTTAGAGCAGCTGTTTGCGTTCCTAGATTATAATAAACATGTGATTTAAAAAAAAAAAAAAAAAGAGGAGTTGCTCCTGAAGAGGCACAGCTGCTGCTTCCCACTCATGAAGACACCCACTGTGTTTGTTGGAATATCTGAGAAAGCAGGAGGTTCAGCTCAGGTCTCATTTTCATAGAGAGCAGACATGAACGACAAAGGAACTTTCCACCCTGAGAATGGAACACCGCCCCCTGGCGGTCAAAGCTTGTAGTTTTTGGTCTCTGGTGCCGAAAGGCAGCTTGAATTTACTTACAAAGAGGTCAAATGTTTGAATTCTTATGTTTTTAAAGCAGGAAAAATCTCCAAATGTCTATTCATGTCATTTATTTCCACTGAAAAAATTAAACTCCGTCAGTGTCAATGCCAGCAAAACTCAATGAACGGAACGTAACGGCATCATGCACATACACGTTACTGACAACTGTTTACTAAAATATACTACTTTAGTGGTTAGTTTTAGATTTTTTTTTCCTGCCTTCCACGCTGCCATTGGTTTCAGTTTATTCCAGAACCTATAAAAATCAACTTGTAGAGACTTGAAACGTGCTCGAAATACGTAGCAAACATGATGTCTATTAGGTTCTTTTGTTTTTCAAAGTAACTTTATTTAACCGATCCAACACGGAGCTGCGCGGAAGTCGGTGTATGTCTCCGCCAGGGAATATAGTCCCACGAGAAGACGGCTTTTACCGAGAAATTAAAAATGACCTTGTCTTGAATTTTGAGGTGTTTGATTTTGAAAGTTTAGGGGACTTGAAAAAAATAACAGGAAAACTAAAATACGGTTTTATGTTTTGGAAACAGGCTGTCATTAATGTACCATATATAGCAAGTTTCTAGCTAGCAAGCCTGCGCCCCCAACAAAATATAAATAAAAAAGTTAACTTCCGGGTCATGCCAAATGGAAAGCTTAAAGGACCATACCAACCATTTTGCATGTTTGAGCCTAATATATTCAATTTTCACAGGTTACATTACTGACAATCATTTCCCAAAGCATACTGGTGAATTAAAAATGTTTTTCCTACCTTCCAGACTGCCATTGGTTTCAGTTCATTCTGGTACGCTATTAAAATCAACTTGTTGATACTTGAAATGTTCTTGGGATAGGTAATCCATCATCACCAACAAGACGTACATTCAAGTTTTTTTTCAAAGGTTTGTAATTTTAGCATTTAAGTACAATAAAAAGCATGGAGTGAATGTATGTCTCCACCAGGGAATATAGTCCCAAAAGAAGACCTGAGTTTATCGAAAAATTTAATCATAAGGCTGTGTAACTATTAGCAGGAGAAACATGGATTTTTAAGGTGGGTGTATCACTTCAATGTTTGATTTTGAAAGATTAAG
Source organism: Lucifuga dentata (assembly GCA_014773175.1). Classification (NCBI taxonomy): domain Eukaryota; kingdom Metazoa; phylum Chordata; class Actinopteri; order Ophidiiformes; family Bythitidae; genus Lucifuga; species Lucifuga dentata. The sequence continues at coordinate 60,751 of VXCM01007936.1, forward strand.
AGATTCTGTAAAATATCAGGAAAGCTGAAATACGATTTTATCCTTTGGGAAATGATTGTCAGTAACGTTACATGAAAATTGAATAGTTTAAAATACACAATTGCCGGTGTGGTCCTTTAAATGTCAAAATTAAGTTTGGTCCTTGGCACATTTTCTATTTTTTAACTTGAACATAAAATCAAAAGTACAAAAAACAAGATGTTATTAGTTTTGTTTGTTTGTTTTTCTGATATTTGATTTCTAACTGAATATGACAAGAAAAAGAACAAATGATACACTGTCAAAAACACCATCTGGATGCAGTGTCTGCAGCCATATTTGAGTGTTTCAGAGATCCTGTGGTCCAGGTGGACAGTGAAGAAGTGAGTTATCTTGCAGGAGGTTTCATGAGTTTCTGTGGACATTTTGATAGTTTTTTTCTGTTGTAAAAGTGGTCACCATGGGAAGCCATAGTGAGCAGAAAAACTACATTTGCCTTATAAAAACCTTTGAGGTGGAGAATGATGCTGAAATGATTTTTGGGTAGAGCATAAATGCAAGCCAGGAACATAACTCAAAATGCTGTTGTTGAAAATAGCTGGCAGCAATGTAAAATACTATAACATGCTAATAGAAGAAAAACCTGCACAAACAATAGTATAGTTCTTTGGTTTCAGCCTGGATTCTGGGCTATTCAGTTGCTGTCATACCATGAGTTTCCTGATCCTGAGCTGTCAGGGACTCGGGGAGGTCCACATTGCTCCAGTGGACCCTGGATGTCACCAGGTTGGCCCGCTTGGAGCTCACAGCTTCTTCGGATGCCATCAAGAGAAACTGACAAACCAAATCAACACATTCAGTCAGGATGTGAAAAACAACATCCTGTGGGAATCATGGAGCATCAGACATGCAAAAATTTAACACACTTGAATTGCAGAGACACATATGACCAAACAGAACTCACCTGTCTTAGATTCCACTGAGCCGGATCAGACCTGGTTTTGGAAGCTCAGCTGATCTCAGGAGAGAAAAGTGTGTGTGAGGAGTGTGAGCTGAATTCCTCTAAAGCAGCAGCAGCAGCAGCAGCTAAGCAGGCAGGCGGAGCAAAGCTCAGCAGTTATCATTCAGCCGCTGTCGCTCTCAATAAACATGTCTGAGCAGAGGAGCCACATGCAAATGACCTGGACCGACTTCTTAGCCCTAAAAGGAAATACTGCTTCCTGGCTAACTTGTTAAATAGCTTTCAGCTTCCTGCTCCTCTTTTTTTTTTTTTTTTTTTTNTTTTTTTTTTTTTTTTTATCAGTTTCTGTCTGCCTGTGGATACTTTTCAGCAACTTCCACTCATGTTCCTATCAGAAGTGTCGCCGTTTTAAAGAAACATTCCAATTCAAACATTTAAATGAATCATTCAAGTCTATCGAACTTGTCTGTGGTTTCATAAACCTTCTAAAAGGTTTACTTTAGCATGATTTTGTACTTTAAGAGGAGTTAATGTTGCTGTTGTCAGTGTGTTTTTGTGCTGTGGCGTGAATGATTTCCATCACGCTGCCTTATCTCAGTCTCAATAACTCTCTGTCTCACCTTTACACAGCATCTTGTTTCATCTCCATGTGCATGTAATCATGTAAATTTCCTGGTTTATGATGACATGACAACCAGAACAGACACAAAGTACCAAAGCATCATGACACAGGGGCCGTGCTCCTTCCATTCACTGGATTTAAAAAAAAAAAAAAAAAAANAAAAAAAAAAAAAAAAAACAACAGGAAAATGAATTTCACAAGCTCTTTTTGAAAGTGGGTTTATTGCCCACTCAGAAAAAAAAAAAATTATGTTGTTTGACACAAAAAAAGTGAAATATTCCAATTTAGGCCAACTCTTTTCTGTGGAAGGTTAGCAAGGCCCTCTCCAAAAGTCTCTAGAACTCGCTAAATGATCGCCTAATTAGCATATGTGATATCACCACGCAGCAACTTTCATATCACTTTTTAAGTTATTATTTTTGTTTAATGTCTTGCCATGTTGCCTGAAAATGATTCTATTTTTCTATTTCTGGTTTTATTGTTCCCTATCTCGAACATATTGCAACCATTACTGAGAGAGAACTTCTGAAATGATGAATGTGGAAGTAATTACACATTTACAATAATGAAAACATTTTTACTTGGGCTATAAAAATCTTGTTATAATAATAGTTTTATTACTCTGGAGAGGTTATTACTCTGTCTTCTGTGTGTTTTGTCTCCACAACGAGGATAATGGCACACAGTTTCACTCAGGAAAGGAAAGGAAAAGCAAGGAATAGAAACAAAAGAAAAGAAAAGGCTTTGAGAGAGAATGTAAAATCCTCCACAGGTTTTTAATTTTAAGTTTTTAATATTGATGAGAGGATTTTTGCATTTGGCTGACTATGTTGTCCATTTTCTGATTTTTGTTTCAGAGCAGGAAATCCAATGAATAGAGAGCACCACAATTCCACGTCTGCAACACGGAGCTGCTGTTATTCTTAATTTGACAAAGATTAATTACTCCTATATGCTGCTGTAAAACTGCTTCATCATATCTGTGTTGATACTCCTGGAAGTGCTGAATCCAACCATGAATGTTTTTTTTTTTTTAACTATTTTTATAAACACCCATTTTTAGGGCTGATGAAAAATAAGAAATTTTGCCACTCGCATGTCTGTGCATGGGACTTTGGAAATAAAATTAGTATTGGTCAATGATTTGCTTGTTAGATCATAAAGTTCAGGAGATGAGAATGGTGGGATTATGTTAAAAATTGTACTTTGTAGATTTTTAGAGGTATTAAGTCTCTTTATGACTTGTGTAAGATCAGTGTAACATTACCATAACACACAGCAGATAACAGTTTTACTGTTAAAGTCAGGAAACATCAGTTAGATCTTTGTTGACTTATTTCCTGCTTTGAGTTCTTCCTTTAATTCCTTCTATTAAATATCTTCATACATATGTGGGTTATGGCAAAGGCTTCTGCTTCTAGTTTGACCAACACAATGAGTTTGTCCTTTGGAAAGAATTTATCGTTTTAACATGGATAGTTTGATGGGCTGAATAATCAGTTTTTTCCTACAGAAGAAACAAAGGAATATATATATCAGATATCTCTAAAGATAATACATTTAAATCACAGTAAATCATAATTATAAAGAAAATGCAAGTTAATAACTAAAGCAATCACCTTTCATTAACAGAAATGCAAAGAAATAAACTTACACTGAGGGAGTAAAGAAACCCTCGACATGATCTGGTGGCTGTTTCAGTCTGGAATCACCTGCTGGCTGCTCCTCATTGCACCTGTTTGCATGTGACTCATTGTTTCCTCAATAATCCTTTCCTGCCTATTTCGGCATTTTCAGCACGTTCTGTCCTCATATCCTTTCTTCCTTCTTTCTTTCTTCCAACTTCCAACTACCAAGGTCAGTAAAGTCCAAAATTTCTGCAGATGTTTCTCTTCCAATCACTAACGAGAACAAAGCAAG
>VXCM01007937.1:0-32482 GCA_014773175.1 Lucifuga dentata
CTTCACCTCCAGTACATTCCTAACAAACTCCTCCTTCAAGATAACTCCTACACCATTTCTCTTTCCTAACATAACATAACATAACATAATATAACATAACAAAATATAACTAACATAATATAACATAATATAACATAATATAACATAACATAACATAACATAACAAAATATAACATAACATAAAATAACATAACATAATATAACATAACATAACAAAATATAATATAACCTAATATAACATAATATAACATAACATAACAAAATATAACATAACATAACATAATATAACATAATATAACATAGTATAATACAACATAATATAACATAATATAATATAACATAATATAACATAACATAACATAACATAACATAATATAACATAACATAACAAAATATAACATAACATAACATAATATAACATAATATAACATAGTATAATACAACATAATATAACATAATATAATATAACATAATATAACATAACATAACATAACATAACATAATATAACATAACATAACAACATAACAAAATATAACATAACATAATATAACATAATATAATACAACATAATATAACATAATATAACATAACATAACATAACAAAATATAACATAACATAACATGACATAATATAATATAACATAATATAACATAACATAATATAACATAACATAACATAACAAAATATAACATAACATAACATAATATAACATAATATAACATAATATAATACAACATAATATAACATAATATAACATAACATAACAAAATATAACATAATATAACATAATATAATACAACATAATATAACATAACATAACATAACAAAATATAACATAACATAACATAATATAACATAATATAATACAACATAATATAACATAATATAACAACATAATATAACAACATAACAAAATATAACATAACATAATATAACATAATATAACAAAATATAACATAACATAATATAACATAATATAACAACATAATATAACAACATAACATAACAAAATATAACATAACATAATATAACATAATATAACAAAATATAACATAACATAATATAACATAATATAACATAATATAACATAACATAATATAACATAACAACATAATATACCAACATAACATAACATAACAAAATATAACATAACATAATATAACATAATATAACATAATATAACAACATAATATAACAACATAATATAACAACATAACATAACATAACAAAATATAACATAACATAACATAATATAACAAAATATAACATAACATAATATAACAAAATATAACATAGTATAATACAACATAATATAACATAATATAACATAATATAACATAACATAATATAACAACATAACAAAATATAACATAATATAACAAAATATAACATAACATAATATAACATAATATAACAACATAATATAACAACATAACATAACATAACAAAATATAACATAACATAACATAATATAACAAAATATAACATAACATAATATAACAAAATATAACATAGTATAATACAACATAATATAACATAATATAACATAATATAACATAACATAATATAACAACATAACAAAATATAACATAATATAACAAAATATAACATAACATAATATAACATAATATAACAACATAATATAACATAACATAACAAAATATAACATAACATAATATAACATAACATAATATAACATAACATAACAAAATATAACATAACATAACATAATATAACATAATATAACAACATAATATAACATAACATAACAAAATATAACATAACATAATATAACATAACATAATATAACATAACATAACAAAATATAACATAACATAACATAATATAACATAATATAACATAACATAATATATATCTTATATAATATATAAGATAAAGAAAGAAGCTTTGATCTGAAGTGTGAACATACATGTAGTTTAGGAGCATGTATGTTCATGTACGTGTCTGTGTGTGTGTGTGTGTGAGGCAGACTTCCTCCTGCCTCGCCCGGCGCTGCTACTCGTTAATCACCGCTCAGACGATCATTTCTAAGAAAAACAAGAACCTTCAGAGTGAAAACAAAACGGAGAGAATGTGAAAGGAAAGACGGAGTGGTGGAGCCACGGGAGCTCAAGTTATCTCTCTGTCAGGTCAAAGGTCAGAGTGTTCTCTTCTTCCTGACAGGCAAAGAGAGAGTGAGGGACAGAGGGAGAGAGAGAGAGAGAGAGAGAGAGAGAGAGAGAGAGAGAGAGAAAGAGAGAGAGAAGGAGGACAGAGAAAGATTGGTAGGGAGGACTAGATGAACCACAATGTGGGCCTCAAACTGCACAAGGACACAAGCATCACACATAAACACACACACACACACACACAGAATCAACTACACACATGCACACAATATTCCTCCCACATTTTAGTAATTTTATCTTACAAGAGGGGGTCTCTCTCTCTCTCTCTCTCTCTCTCTCTCTATGGGAGTGGTGGCCTCCTCGATCGCCCATTTATTTCTGAACTCTTGATTCCCAGGATGAAATGAAGCATTGAACGAACACACACACACACACACAGGGGGGTTGTCACACACATGTAAGGCAGAACCAATCACATGCAGAAAAGTACAGACACTCTCTCTCTCTCTCTCTCTTTCTCTCTCTCTCTCACACACACACACACACAAAATTACAACAAAAGGAAGGGAAGCCAAAAAAGTTTGGAAACTCTGGAAAGTCCCCAAAAGTGTTCTGTTTGCTGATTGGTCGGCTCTCATGTTTCCTGCATGTTGATTGGCCGCCTTGGTTGTCCTGCCTCTTCCTGAAGTGTGTGAATGTGTGTGTGGCCAAATATTAGTATATTGTTCAAAGCTGGGGACATTATTAATGTGTGTGTGTGTGTGTGTGTGTGAAAGAGAGAGAAAGAGAGAGAGAGAGTTTTGTCTTGTTATGGTCTAACTTATGTGGCAACAATCTTTCATAAATATAATAAATATAGATTTTGACAGCTTCACACACACACACACACACACACACACACAATTGCAAGCATTCAGCATCTATTTACGGATGTGTCTGATGCATTTCTTCATCTTTGATTTGCTGCAGAAGAAAAGTCAGAAAGAAAAGGAGTCTGATGGAAGGAGATAGGAGTAGAATTAGAGAGAGAGAGGGGGACAGAGAGAGAGAGACGAGAAGAAAGAGAGCAGAAGGGAGTGAAAGACAAGTCTGGAAAGGGGGGTTGTGGACTTTGTGAGGGAGTCGGTCAGCTCTCCTCTTTGTATCCCTATCAAAACTTGGCCGCCGTTCAGAAATACACTCAGACCCTGTGTGTGTGTGTGTGTGTGTGTGTGTGGACAAAGACAGAGAGAGAGAAAGAGAGAGAGAGAGAGAGAGAGAAAATTCACATCTTTCTCCAGTCACAGTGTTAAGATGCTCACATGGATGATCTTGAACCTTACATATTCTCTGTGCACTCTCTGTCTTATATACACACACACATACACACACACATGCACGTGCACACACACACAAATGGCTCCACAACCATTTTACCAATTATATTACCCCCTGCAAAAGCGCATGGTAGGTGGAGTAAGCGGCCTGCGTCTCCTCTGGGAGCTGCAGCGGAGCAGCAGATTGAGGCCAGATGTTTCAGATGTTCAGGATCCGTTTCAGTCTGTTAGACTCAGAGAGGAACAACAGACGATAATAAACCATTCATTAACCTCTCACAACAGTGTACAAATGCTGCTTTGTTCATTTTCATGTTTGAGTAACAAACATGAAAATGTGAAATTTGTCGTAAAATTATGAGATATGAAAATAAGCCTGCAGTTAAATTCAAAAATAAAACTGCTTTTCCCTTTAAATAAAAAGACGTTAAAGTAATTGATGATGTGTTTAAAGGCGCTATGATGCAGAATGTAGAAATAATACAGCTCCAGATGTGAGGATTAGAGGAAGATTAAAAGTTTATATGAACATTTTTCTGGGGCTGTCATTCTTATTTTTTGAATGCTTTATTTTGTGTAGCCTCATTTTATAAATTTTATAAAAGAAATAAGTGTCTATTTGTGTTCTACATATGCTCATTCCAGCCACAAAACAAACTCAGAGAGTAAAGTTTGCTTTAAAAAAAATCATTTTCTTTCTTTTTATCTTTCTGTTTATTCTATTCAGTATTTCGGGGAAAAACGTGTTTATAATCCACTATTTTGAATGTTTTATATGACCTGTTTTATATGCGTTTATGCTTTATGCCTTTTTTATGCACTAAAACCCGCAATAAAAGTGACTATAACTACTTGTGGATCATACGCAGGAATTCTGCAGACTCCTGCAGTACCTGCTTACCACCACAGGTGTCGCAAAAACAAGCAACTCAAGAATCTTGCCAATTACATTTTTTTTAATCTCGTTTAAACTTTGATATACTGTATATAATTATATATATTTGAGCAGGAAATCAAGTGAGTTAGCAGGTTAATTTCAACAAACTTTAGCTGTGGTTGTCAGTTTTAATCAACCATCTACAAAAGTGCAACTATTCTGCATGATTTTATGTTTAATACTGACTTTATGGCATTCACGGCATGGACACAAAACTGTATTTGTTTCCACCTTGTTGGGAAGGTCAAAGGTCATCACTATGTCATAATTTGGAAACTTGGGCAGTAAATGTTCTTTCCTACATACGTCACCTGATCTTTTCCAAAACTATCCTTTACCAGAGTAATAATAAGGCAGATTAAAGGATATGATATGCCCATTTAAACAGGATTTTAAGCTTTTATTTCCTGATCTGTTACTGATTACAAACTACTTTTGCTTTATAATCCTATAATCACCTCTCACTATGACAACTTCTCGCTCTACTAAAGTACAATTTGGCTTTTTTCATTGCTCTGGATGATGCATCGTCTGGCCTTGTTCTAAAACAGCATTCAGTATATCCACTTCAGTCCTCTGTGGGAACATTTGGACTAAAAAAGATCATGTGGGGTCCTGACAAAAGCCTTCACAACTTAATGCATTCTTCTCTGCAAACATGATCTGAAGAAAAACAACAGTGTCTTGTATTCCTCCAGACATTCAGATAAAATCCCTGTCATCCTTACACACTTCATCATCTAAAGATGAAATAAGATGAATATGTAGCATAGGGAGACAGGAAAACTGAAACAGATGAAAGACAAGAAAAATGCCAGAGATTCATTTTTTAAAAGAAAAATGCAGAGTGAAGACGTGGTTTTATTCAGTAATACTTTCGTAAAGGTAACAAAAAGGTCAAAGCTTTTGAACAGAAGCTTTAATTTATAGTTTCCCCTGAAAAATTTAAACCATGTCAACATTTCTGTCCTTCCTGATGCAAGAATTCATGTCATGCAGATTTATGTCTGCAGGAATATAGAGTCTAAAAGTGACTCAAATGAGCTTTGCTGGGTTAAATAAAGGTCATAAGTGCCAAACTTCAGCTGTGCACATTGTAAAACATGTCTGATATTTTTTTTTTGATATGGAAGGTGTTTATTCCCAGAATGGCTCAGTACAAAGATCTACAACAAAGATACCACCGTTAACAATAAACCGTGAAGGCTATCTGTGTTTTTTCAGCGCAAAATGAAACAATAATCTTTCCAGAGAATTTCAAAGAAGGAAAAAAGTTCTTGTTCTCCAAACTGGCCCCACCTCCTCCTCCTCCTCCTCCTCCTCTTCCTCCTGCTGCTGTGGGGAGGGCAGAAGTTAAGGAGCCAGCTCTGCTATTGTTCTACTTCTGGAGTAAGAAACGACACGAGACGGCGCTGGTCGGGACGCGTCGGTCGGTACCGGGCGGCGGTCTGTCGTTATGACGGGCTCCGGTCCGAGGCTCGGGGTTCTGCTGCTGGTGGCGGTTCTGCTGCAGACTGTTGTCGTCACCATCACCGTGCTGCACTTCACCACGGCCCTCAACTCGGTAAGGAACCCGGCGGGAAAGAGTTCGGTGCGGTTCGGACGGAGCGGAGACGTGCGGGGGTTTTTACGCAGCGTCAGAGCGCACGGCGGCGGAAAGGAGCTGTTCCGTTTTAACGCAGCTTAAAAAAAACTAGACTCGCTGTTGACCTTGAATATTTGCTGTCAGTGTAAAAATATTTTGCTTCATAACTCTTTAATCTCCTTTGAAAACGCTCTGACGTGTTTTTTTGCTGCACAAAGTCACATCATCCAACTTTTTCTGTCTCGGCGCAGAATTTATGCACAATAAAACACACCTGAGGTTTTTTTGCAGTTCAGGTTTGCACAATGCAACTTTACCCAGATACACACCTTCATACTGCCTGTGCAAAGAGAGAGAGCAGTGTGTGTGTGTGTGTGNGGGGGGGGGGTGAAAACAAGGAAGTGAGATCTGTGCCAGGGCAGAGACGGACTGCAGCGATTTTATGATCAGCAGTGATTATCAGGAAAGTTTCTGCAGCGGTGTGTGTGTGTGTGTGTGTGTGTGTGTGTGTGTGGGACTTACCCGGCTTGTTTTGCAGCATTGATGAAGCCACCGTCCTTTGGTTACCTGGATCCGGTCCAGCTGTCTTTGTTTATGCCAGTTAATCATTCTGAGATGTAACGTGTGGGGAAAAGAAAAGCAAAACAGATGAAAAGAAAGAAAGTGGGATAAATGCCAGGAACTAATGCTGACTTAGTTTTTAGACAAAAACTGAAACAAAATCTCAAATCACAGCTAAATTTAAATAATTTTAGTGTTATTAAAAGTTGATAGATGGCCCCTTTCCCTTAAATATTACACTTCTATACAGTTTGTGCCAAAAAGTTTTATGTAAGCCCAAATAGATCATTAAAGGACCATATCAATGATTTTACATGTTTAAGCCCGATAAATACTATCCATTCGTATACATGTTACTGACAACCATTTTCCAAAACCATATTTTAGTTTTCTTGTTATTTCACTAAATCCCCTGATCTTTAAAAATCAAATGTTCAGGTGATACACACCTTAAAAGTCAACGTTCCATAAAAACATACATTCAGGTCATTTTTAATTTCTTGGTAAAAGCTGTCTTCTCCTGGGACTATATTCCCTGGCGGAGACTTACGATTTCTTCGGTATGACTGTTTTAGATGGTTAAATTGAAGGACCATACCACCCATTTTGCATGTTTGAGCCTAATATATTCAATTTTCATACACATAATGTTACTGACAATCATTTCCCAAAGCATACTACTGGAACAGTGAATTAAAAATGTTTTTCCTACCTTCCAGACCTCCATTGGTTTCAGTTCATTCTGCTATTAAAATCAACTTGTTGATACTGTAAACGTTCTTGGGATAGGTAATCCATCATCACCAACAAGACGTGTATTCAGGTTTTTTTAGAAGTTATGTAATTTTAGTGTTTAAGCTCAATAAAAAGCGTGGAGTGAATGTATGCCTCCACCGGGGAATATAGTCCCAAAAGAAGACCTGCGTTTATGGAAAAATTTAAAGGACCGTGACTTCATAAGGCTGTGTAACTATTAGCAGGAGAAACATGGATTTTTAAGGTGGGTGTATCACTTGAATATTTGATTTTGAAAGATTAAGAGATTTAGCAAAATATCAGGAAAGCTGAAATACGGTTTTATCCTTTGGGAAATGATTGTCAGTAACGTAACATGTATGAAAACTGAATATATTAGGCTCAAACATGCAAAATGGATGGTATGGTCCTTTAAATGCTGTTCTAACTCCACTGTTGGGCAAAAATCTCACAGACAAAAGGAAACAAAGGAAAGCTGAACAGCATCTGCGTGAGGTGTGTTTAATAGGAAATGAAAAGAGACATTCTGCCTAATTGTTTGATGACCTACATGGCATTTACTTCCTACATAGATGAAAGAGACGTTTGCCAGGAGCAGCGTTTCCTGTCTGACAGGCAGCGACCTGCAGAGCGTCACGGCCGCACGAGGAGATCCATGCTGGCAGGTCACTCAGCAGCTTCACCTGCTCATAGAGAAGGTACACACACACACACACACACACACACACACACTTGAATCCCGCGCCAAACCTTAACTTAAACAGTACTAATAATTAAAATGAGATTTATGATTTTTTTAAACTAACTTCCTGCCCAGCACACAACAAAACTTTATATTTTATATTGATTTAATATAAAATATATTTTATATTAAATCATAATTAAACATTTCCATTGGTTTTCAGCTCTAATTTGATATATTACATCTCTCTGTTTCAGCATATGTATAAAAATTAAATGCAGAAATAATGTAATATAGTAAAATATATCCTATCTGTCCGCTGCATAACAAACATATCATTATACTCCAAAGTCTGTCTCAATACAATGATATATTCTCAATCAATTTATTGATTTAATCTTGATAATCAGTGTAAAAAGTTTAAAGTCTTCAAACGGGATGAAAACATGAAATATTTTTCACCTAAAACTTTTATTATAAATGGAACTTCATCAGAAGCAAAAATAACTTAAAGGTATATTTTTACTGAAATATATGTTTGTATGAGTTATAATCTCATCCAAGACCTATGAAGATTTAACATTCTTCCTACCCTAAAGGTTCATAAATTACGGAATGTTCCTTTAATGCAGAATTCAGGTTCTAACCTTTGATTAGCAATGAGCAACACAAGAACGTCAGGGTTTACTTCCTGTTAAGATGATCCAAAGCTACAATTATACCGTAATAGCATCATCATCATCATCATGACTAGGAGCTTCCTGCTCTGCTAATCTCAGCTCCGACCATGAAGAAGAAGAAAAATGCTGAAATGATGTGAATCTCTGCTGCAGCACAAAGGATTCTTTATACAGGAGACGTGATCCTGAAGGTCAATCAGCAAATCAACACAGGAATGCAACCTGCTCTCTCTCTCTCTGCCTCTCTCTCTCTCTCTTTCTCTCCTTCTCTCTCTCTGCCTCTATCTTTCTCTCTCACACTCTCTCTCTCTGTGTTTTTTCTACCTCTCTCTTTCTGCCTCTCTCTCTCTCTCTCTTTCTCTGTTTTTTCTACCTCTCTCTTTCTGTCTTTCTCTTTCTGCCTCTTTCTCTCCTCTCTGTTTTCTCTCTCCTCTCTCTCTCTCTCTCTCTCTCTCATACTGTTTGTTTTTACATTCTCTTCTGTCATTGCTGATGTTTGTTTTTTCTGACTCAGCTGATTGATTAAATATAGAACAGAACATTAAAAAAAACCTGCCAGCAGTGCATGATTGGTGTTTCAAACCAGCACATTAAAAATAAATTCATATTTAAAGATTCATTTGTGGATGAATGTATTCATATTCCCACTTTTATTATATACACTAAACATATTTTGCATTAATGCATCTAAAATAAAAACGAAACTGGCATCTCACCTGATGGATCACATGTTTTGGACAAAACGTTGCCTACATCTTCCAACAAATAAAATCTCAGAATCTGCTGTTAAATTTCACAGGAAGTCCAGAGTCACTTTCTGTTTCATGCAGAAACATGTCAACAGTTTCAGCAAAATTTATATTCTATTGTAACTCATATTCTGCTTGTCTGTCAGACTTGTGTTGCTGTGAATGAATAAAGTTTTATTTCTAAACACGCAGCAGAAACAGGAAGTCACTTTTATGGTAATTTTCACTCATAAAATCTGTTAACTTTGACTAGAAAGCAGAAAAATTTAACTCAGAAACTTGTTTCCTCTGAGTGTCCAAGCTGGAAACTATTTTTAAAGACGTAATTAGTAATCTGTAACTTTGCGACCTCTACTGGCAAGTAGTTGAAACTGCAACACAATTTTATATTTATTTTATATTTATAAATATAAAGTATATATTGGAAAGTATATTATATATTTATATTAAATTTACTTTATATTTACTTAATTTAACCACTCCAACACGGAGCTCATTTCACATTTATTCTATTATCACTTTCTCTTCTTTTTCTTCTTAAGAATTCACACTTAAAGTCTTATTTTTAATTACTGTCATTAAGTTTATACTATATATATATTATATAATTCTACATTGTGATCCTCTTGTTCTTTTTCTTTTATAAGGTACTTTTGTGTTTATTTGTTGCATTTTCTTATTTCATTATGGTTTTACAGTTTTTTTGGGTTTTTTTTTGCACAGTCCAGCAGAGAACATTTTTATCATCAGCTTGGCTTTAATTGTATTTTTTGGAGCCAGATGATTGGACGAAACACCTAAAATCATGAAGAAAAGGAAGAGGGGTCGATTATTTGATTTGAAATATTACAAACTCAACTAACTTAAAAGCATTTTAAAATTCCTTATTAATTTAGAGCAGAGGAGACATCAAACGTCACATATATTCATAAATACATTCATGCAGTGTTCCTTACATGCTTTTTAGTATTTCTATTGCTTTTCTTTCGACTTTTACTTTACATTCTGTGTCCTAAAGTGGATTTGTACTGAAGATAAATATCTTTTCTCTCAGTCTCTGTCTCAGCGTTACCAGAGGGAGATTTCCTCTGCGGTCAGAGGTGAGAAATTAACAAACATCTAAGAGTTATTAAACCTTTTCAGCTCAACTTCCTGTTTGATTGCGACTTATGATTATGTTATTTTTTGGGAATATTTGGAAAAAGGAGAAACAGACATTTTTTTTTGTTCTGAGGATAAAGTGCAGCTAAAATGCTTCGTCTGTCTTCCTGTCAGATGAAGTGTCTCGGGTTCTGCCGTCGCTGGTGATGGACGACAAAGCGTCACCTCGTCCCAAAGTCGCGGCTCATGTGACGGGCAGCTTCGTGCCCAAAGTGGAGCGAGAAGGTGGAGGTGAGTCCTGCTAAAATAAACCATCAGCAGCTGTGGTGTTTCCCGAAATATTTTTCCAGAAAATTCTACATTCTTGAAAAAAAAAAAAATCCAGGCTGAAAAAATTGAGCAAACTACTTGATTCTAAACTATTCTAAAAGATAAAGGAAAATCTCCAAAAATCAGCAAACAACGTGTCAATGTGATTCTAGACTCCAGAGGGTTTACTAAAGGACCATACCATCCATTTTGCATGTTTGAGTCTAATATATTTAGTTTTCAAACACATAACGTTACTGACAATCATTTCCCAAAGCATACTACTGGAACGGTGAATTTACTACTTGTCCTGATCATACTTACTGATCATACTGATCATACATACTTGTCCTGATCAGATTCATGATATCGTCACGCATTCCTTCATTCATAAATGGCTTCTTTTAGTGTTTGGCTTAAAAGTGGCGTTACTACAGTATTTCCTTTTTTACATGTTAGGGAAGTGATTCATAAAACACACTGACACACAAACCTTAAAGGACCATACCACCCATTTAGCATGTTTGAGCCTAATATATTCAATTTTCATACATGTAACGTTACTGACAATCATTTCCCAAAGCATACTACTGGAACAGTGAATTAAAAATGTTTTTCCTACCTTCCAGACCTCCATTGGTTTCAGTTCATTCTGCTATTAAAATCAACTTGTTGATACTGTAAACGTTCTTGGGATAGGTAATCCATCATCACCAACAAGACGTGTATTCAAGTTTTTTTTAGAAGTTATGTAATTTTAACGTTTAAGCGCAATAAAAAGCGTGGAGTGAATGTATGCCTCCACCGGGGAATATAGTCCCAAAAGGAAATGACTGTCAGTAATGTAACATTGTATGAAAATTGAATATATTAGGCTCAAACATGCAAAATATGTGGAATAGTCCTTTAAGACATGTTTCATTCTGGTCATAAATTTCAGCGATATAATATGAAATCTGGGCGTTTAAAATTGTGTTTGCTTCACATGTGATCAATAACTTTGATAGATTAACTCACTCAGCTGATCAGTCAGTTTTTAAATGATTTTTTTCATTTTATTCTTTTTTTTTTTTTTTATGAATCTGGCCCAAAGTGGCTGAAGTAGAAAACATCCAAACCAGAAAGGAGGAAGCCGAGTCTCACCTTCTTGTAGACGTACTGCAGCAGGGGTTTCCCTCTGTCCTGGGCCTCTTCGCCGTCCTCTCCGTCCTCCTCCATGGCGTGGGTGTGTCTGAAGTAGGTTTGGGCGTAGACGTAGTAGAGGCCGGGCTGAGGCACCACCAGCTCCCCGTCCACCAGCTGCATGTCCTGCAGGAAGGCCAGCCCCTTCTTCCCCTCCCACCACGAAATCTTCTGGCCCTGCACCCGCCGCCCAGCAGACACTGGAGCACGAGCAGGTAAACGAACACACACGCAAACGNGGCCCTGCACCCGCCGCCCAGCAGACACTGGAGCACGAGCAGGTAAACGAACACACACGCAAACGCAGTCAGACCAATCACCACACACGGTAAAGCTAAATTCTTAGCTAGAAATCCGTCCTGATCGGCAGTCAAAAAGCAATCAATCAATCATTCCTTGGTTCTTGTAGGGAAAGTCCTTTTCAGTCTCTCTCTCTCTCTCTCTCTCTCTCTCTCTCGTTAAAAAATAAAATAGTTTAAGCATCAAGTTTTAAAAAATTCAATGGCATGTTAAAAACATTTCTAATTTTTAAAAGCACAAAGGGAGCAGGAAGAGACATAAAAAGTTATGATAAACATTACTGTAAATGTGCTGAATTTGTCATTGGTCCTTTATAACCAGTCAAAAAACAGAAGGCTTGTCCATTTAAAGGACCATACCACCCATTTTGCATGTTTGAGCCTAATATATTCAGTTTTCATCCATGTTACGTTACTGACAATCATTTCCCAAAGGATAAAACAGTATTTCAGCTTTCCTGATATTTTGCTAAATCTCTTAATCTTTCAAAATCAAATATTCAAGTGATACACCCACCTTAAAAATCCATGTTTCTCCTGCTAATAGTTACACAGCCTTATGAAGTCACGGTCCTTTAAATTTTTCCATAAACGCAGGTCTTCTTTTGGGACTATATTCCCCGGTGGAGGCATACATTCACTCCACGCTTTTTATTGAGCTTAAACACTAAAATTACATAACTTCTAAAAAAACCTGAATACACGTCTTGTTGGTGATGATGGATTACCTATCCCAAGAACGTTTACAGTATCAACAAGTTGATTTTAATAGCAGAATGAACTGAAACCAATGGAGGTCTGGAAGGTAGGAAAAACATTTTTAATTCACTGTTCCAGTAGTATGCTTTGGGAAATGATTGTCAGTAACGTTACATGTATGAAAATTGAATATATTAGGCTCAAACATGCTAAATGGGTGGTATGGTCCTTTAAGGTTTGTGTGTCAGTGTGTTTTATGAATCACTTCCCTAACATGTAAAAAAGGAAATACTGTAGTAACGCCACTTTTAAGCCAAACACTAAAAGAAGCCATTTATGAATGAAGGAATGCGTGACGATATCATGAATCTGATCAGGACAAGTATGACGCTGGGAAAAAAAGAAAAAAAAAAAAGAGGCTAAAAGCTACGCAGAACTACAGATTTGGATGTTGATTCTTGCGCTAAATAACTCTGGCCTTCCTCTCTCCTCCCGTTAGGTGAGCTCCTACCCGGTTCCCATCCTGCTGATGAAGACCAGCCGGACCTCCTGCTGGTCCCGGGGTNTGAGCTCCTACCCGGTTCCCATCCTGCTGATGAAGACCAGCCGGACCTCCTGCTGGTCCCGGGGTTCCCAGTTCTCTCTGCACTCTGCCCACCAGGGGGGGCTCTTCCCGCTCAGCAGCGGCGACCGCCTGTTCGTCACGGTGACCAACGCGTCTTCTGTGGACATGGACGAGAAAAGCAGCTTCTTTGGGGCGTTTCTCATCAGCTAGAGGATCAAAACAGCAAGATGATCAGACATGACCTCCATACAATAAGTCACGATTTAATGTTTCTTTCAAGTAAAAACTGAATAGTTACAGCCTCTTAGGCGTCTCTGAATAATGAACGCAGTAAATGACAATGGTGGAAACTGAGAAACTGCGGCAGGAAGTCACGGGACGGAACCTCCATCTTTTGGGAGCCGCTGGATCCTGGATGGAGAAGATGTGGATTTGTGGCTGTGTGTGCAGTATGTGTGGGAATTTAACACTATCCACCAGGCGTGTCTGAGAGTGAAAATGTCACGTGTCTGTATCGTAAATTCTCAAATATAAGCTTTACTCAAATAACAAGAACAAAATTAGATTTCCATTAATTCCAGTCATTTAATTTACTCTACGTTACTTTGGCACACTCCATTTTAGGTGCCATTAATGAAATTCAACACTTTCACAATAAAAGCATTTCAGGGAAGGGCTTTTAATGTGAAACAGTAGAGGAAGTGTTAAAGACGGCGAGGAAGAGGAGATCAAAAATCATCCTCTTGCTAAATTGTGGTCAAATATACATGAAATCAGGAGAAATTAGACATGGAGAAATAATGAGTTAAATGTCAGTAGGCGGAGCCAAATTAGACTGGGCGGAGTCTAAGAATCAGTTTATCCTGAACTAGCCAACTTAAACATCTCAAAAAATACAGATAAAATATCCAAATAGAGTCTTTCATGACCAAAGTATTACAGGTAGGGTTAGCTCAGGTAATTAAAGGACCATACCATCTATTTTGCATGTTTGTGCCTAATATATTCAATTTTCACACATGTACGTTACATGTATGAAAACTGAATATTAGGCTCAAACATGCAAAATGGTCGGTATAGTCCTTTAAAATTTTTAAGTTTGTAGCAAAAGTCCTTTATTTCCTCTTTAACTTTAGACAGAAAATTGGGATTAAAAACTACACATGTATGAAACTCAAATCTGCTGAATGTCTAATTATTTCACTTCAATCATGCAACTGTGTGTTTGTGTGTGTGTGTGTGTGTGTAGATGTAAGTATTGTGCTGGATTTTTCAGGTCAGCTCAGGAGCTTTTCCTTCCTCTGCCTGTAATTTTCCTAATTTTTACTCCATGAGATGTTGAACATGAACTTCTGGGAATACAGGCTTGTTTGGAGACTGGTTATTAATGTTCATGAGACTTACATCATCATGTGGAAGTGACAAAACGCTTACAAGTCATGTTTTTGAGGATATGACAGTAGCATCAGTCTCTCCTTCTGCTGTCAGTATGGTGATTCATCAGTCATAACTTTTCTCCTGATCGTACTTTTTGCTGTTTAAATGTTCCTAAAAGCTCCATCGGTTGGTTTTCTATAGCATATTGTATATTAACTGTTAGTGAAACCTGTAGAATGAGGAAACAAAACATTAATGTGGAAATTGTAATTGGTGATGAGCTAATGCTAAAGTCCAAAGTAACCCCAAATTATCAGTTATATTTGCATAAAGCAGAAAGTTCTGCTCAAAAAAAAGCAAGAATTGAGCTGCAGGTTTGACTCACAACTACAAAATGTCCACGTCTTCATTCCTTTTTCCAGTATAGCATGAACACAGCATTAGCTCTGGCACTTGTGTACATATGGGAAGACATGCCGGTTTGTTCTAGATTTGTGCTATGAATGTTTTTTTTTCTTGTTGTTTCTGTTTTGTTGTCCACAAAGATCAGAGCAAAGAAATTAACTCCAGCATCAAACCGTTATTACCAAAAGATGGCATTAAAAAGACCAGAGGACCAGATGATGGGAGAAGTTAATCTGAAAGGGCTGCTCGTGTTCTGACGTGAATGTACTGATAGAAATGTGGAGCATGGAGCTGACGGTGTGATGTAAACGTTACCAGAAACCTTTAAGTGAAAAATTACTCCATAATTACCTGCAGGTGCTTTTCAAGGTGAAACAGAGACTCTGACGACAGTTATATAAGGAATAAACGGAAATATTCACCTGCAATCATTCTTATTTGTCCGAGAAAGGCGCCAAACAGATCAAACCTGAAATGACGGCATGGAAGATTTAATAAATTTGAAGTGTGTCAGATGGATTAAAACTAAATGTGAATGTAAATAAACAAGCTGTACATATGTGAAATAAAGACACTGTAAAATGAACAGCTGATTATACTTTTTTTTTGGTTATTAGCTGCCAAAGAAAAAAGATTAAAGCAGCAGGAGTTCTATCAGCAACAGCTTGACTTAATTAAAGGACCATACCGGCCATTTCGCATGTTTGAGTCTAATATATTCAATTTTCAAACACTTAATGTTACTGACAATTATTTCCCAAAGCATACTACTGGAATGGTGAATTAATGTTTTTCCTACCTTCCAGACCTCCATTGGTTTCAGTTCATTCTCTATTAAAATCAACTTGGGTGTATCACTTGAATATTTGATTTTGAAAGATTAAAAGAAAGCTTTTACAGGAAAGCTGAAATACGGTTTTATCCTTTGGGAAATGATTGTCAGTAACGTAACATGTATGAAAATGGAATATACAGTATTTGGCTCAAACATGCAAAATGGGTGGTATGGTCCTTTAAGCAGAATGCAAAACAATGAAATCTTCTAATATTGGTTTGATACTTTCATTTAATAAATTCAACACAAATTCCTGGAATTAATTTGAACTATGCTTGTTCGGATCGGGCAGGATTTTATNAATAAATTCAACACAAATTCCTGGAATTAATTTGAACTATGCTTGTTCGGATCGGGCAGGATTTTATGGTGTGCGCTGCAGCCTGCCA
This sequence comes from Lucifuga dentata, assembly GCA_014773175.1. NCBI lineage: Eukaryota > Metazoa > Chordata > Actinopteri > Ophidiiformes > Bythitidae > Lucifuga > Lucifuga dentata. The sequence continues at coordinate 16,559 of VXCM01007937.1, forward strand.
TCAATACCCGTGGACCGGAGCGTATCCTGTCACACAGACTACTTTTTTCTGGCACAGCTCAATTTGAGAACCGCTCATCCAAACAACATTGCACGTCCTTGGGTCCCGAATTTCAAGTTCGTATGGTGCCGCGTTCTAGAGATGTTGGTGCGACAGAGAGATTTCTGGCTTTATAGTTAAATAGATGGTAAAGCAGGACCAATATTCATATATCAATTCAAAAAACTACATAAAAAAAAAGAATTTTAAGTATATTTCAGTTTAATTTTTTGTTTCTATGGTTCTGATTGGTCTTATGATTCATTTAATCTACTTGACATATTTAAAGGTGTGCTGCCCCCTGCTGGTGTTTGATAAGAAGTGATTATGAAGCTCAATGCTGCCCTCTAATGTCCATTTACAGCAGCAAAGTTGAACAACTTCCTGCTTCAAGTCTGAGCTGATAAAAGGTGAAACAAATAGTCACACAAACCTTTTTAAGTGTTTGATTTTCTTTCTTTTTTGTGGAAATATGTTACAGTTATATTACAGGTTTTTAAATGCCCAGAGGGAGAACAAAACCATTTGGAGACACCAGAAACTAACACTAAGAAGACAACAACTTAACTGAGACGAACAGTCCGGACCGGATCTGACAGAACAACGGCCAGAGTGGGCGGAACCATGTAACGGCCACTGAGTAACCTATGACGTCCAATAAATACTGCAAATGTTAATAATGCAACTTATTTAAAATAAAAACATAAAATGAGGAAAACAGTTGTGTTGTCCGTAAGTCCTTTGTGGTATTTAGCAGCATGTGTGTAGCTTCAGAAACCAAAAACCGGTGAAAAACACGTGGGAAACTGCGCTCAACCAGACAATTTAACACAAGGAAGAACCTGAAGAGGAAAATGGTGAGAGTACATATTAAACTTTGTCTGACTGGTATGAGAAAGTGGGAAAAAAGTGCTTAGAATAGACGCAAAAAACATCTTGTGCAGAAATGATGGAAGATTTTTTTTTTTTGGACACAGCNAATAGACGCAAAAAACATCTTGTGCAGAAATGATGGAAGATTTTTTTTTTTTGGACACAGCTGGGAATAACTTTTTCAGTTTATAATAACACATCTGTGGGATGTTTGGGACGATGTCTGAGTGTCTGCGGCAGACATACACACATTATCTGCCCAAAATCTAAATTTAGACATATGACGAGTGTCTGGGTTAATTCTGGATCCTGATCCTTGAGAAAAAAGACATGAGAAATAGATTAATTTTAATATTTTAAACATTTTCCAATTATAGTGTTTTCAGAGGTCTGATTATCCATTCTGCATCTTTTAACCCTTGTGAAATCTTCTGGTTGAGAGCAGGTTTGTCCCTTTACTGGCTTCTGCTGGTTCAAAGTAACTTATAAAATAGATCATAAAATGTCTTCTTAAATGGAACCGATAAGTCCATGTACAAAACGTTTTTTCCTTTTATATAAATTACACCAGTCTCTCTGATGCTGTCTCCTTTCCTGCTAATATGCTTCTTCTCCAAACCAAACCCCTCATACATACACACATACATGCACGCACACACACACACACACACACACACACAGACCGAACACAGCCTGGTCAACACTCCCAACTTAGCTACACAACATGCTCTACACATTACCCATAGTAGAAGAAAACAAAAAACCTCTTCTATCCACTGAAATGAAATCTGCACATACAGTAACCCCATGCCTCCTCTCCCTCCTCTTCCTCTCTCGCCATATCTGTATGTAAGACCACAAGCATGGTGCAGTTTCGGGCAATAGATGGAGGGCGTCCCCTCAGCTACAGCTGCTGACCCTCACTACCGCCTGTCACTGTAGCTGCCTTGTTCTGGCTCCGCCCACACAATGCCCGGCTGGCAGGGCGGGGAATGTGCGTGACAACTGTCCAGGGGACGGGAACTCAACAGTCAAACCGCATCTCCAGTGAATCATCAAAGCCCCTGTTGTCGTGCCCTGCCCCCGACAGGAAGGCGGCTGTGACGGGGGCCCCGGTAGCCGTGGTGACATTGAGAAGCGTGTTGCCGGGGGAGGTGGTCGTGGTCGGGCTGCGGAGGGCCGCCGCCGTGATACTGGTGAGGTTGATGCCCAGTGTGAGCCTGGTCTGTTCCAGCGCCTTTTCCGGAACAGCAAACGCCTCCAGCTTCTTCTCCCCGTTGGCCATGTAGGAATTCTGACAGCCACGGCAGATACAGTCTAGACACGCCTACAAACAATAATCAACAACCAAACAGCTTTAGAATGACATCATAAGAAGAGACGGTCAAGTAAAGACTGAAAAGTAACAGAAAAGTTTAAGCTTTAAAGCCAGCGAGCAAACACATATTGATTTTTAAAGGACCATACCGGCTATTTTGCATGTTTGAGCCTAATATATTCCATTTTCATACATGTAATGTCACTGACAATCATTTCCAAAGCATACTACTGGAACGGTGAATTAAAAATGTTTTTCCTACCTTCCAGACCTCCATTGGTTTCATTCATTCTCTATTAAAATCAACTTGTTGATACTGTAAACGTTCTTGGGATAGGTAATCCATCATCACCAACAAGACGTGTATTCAGGTTTTTTTAGAAGTTATGTAATTTTAGTGTTTAAGCTCAATAAAAAGCGTGGAGTGAATGTATGCCTCCACCGGGGAATATAGTCCCAAAAGAAGACCTGCGTTTATGGAAAAATTTAAAGGACCGTGACTTCATAAGGCTGTGTAACTATTAGCAGGAGAAACATGGATTTTTAAGGTGGGTGTATCACTTGAATATTTGATTTTGAAAGATTAAGAGATTTAGCAAAATATCAGGAAAGCTGAAATACGGTTTTATCCTTTGGGAAATGATTGTCAGTAACGTAACATGTATGAAAACTGAATATATTAGGTTCAAACATGCAAAATGGCCGGTATGGTCCTTTAAGGTCAATACAGCCAAAAATGCTTATAGTACTGCAGAAGTGAACTCTATTGGAAGTTACATTTTTATATATAAATAATCACTATAAATCACAAGTATAACACTAATAATAAGAAATAAAGGTCAAAATTAACTGTGAAAAGAACATCTTAAACATTAATAATTATGTATTGCTGACTCTATTAAAGGGTTAGCTTGTTATGACTGTTAGCAAACTACTTTGCACTAAGAAAGAGACACAGGCGCTCAGTCACGTTTCTGGAAAATGAACCACTAGAAATGCAAAGTTTATTTTTTAGGTGTTATACGTCGTTAGTCATTAAAATATGCAGATATATTCTGACAGGCTGGACACTCTGGAGGCCATAGCAGCTGAAGAGCCGGGAGCTTGTTGGTTCTGTTCTCACCTTGCGGTTGGAGTAGCAGGGGCAGCGCTGCCCCCTGCAGGTCAACACAGACGGGTTCTGCGTAGCTCGGCCACACTTGCAGCCCTTCTTTTCCACAGGTTTCTTATACAGCGGCTTTGAGGGGCTAGGTGGATGTGTTAGAGGGTGGGGGTGTGGGGGAACCCGATCACGGNCAGCGGCTTTGAGGGGCTAGGTGGATGTGTTAGAGGGTGGGGGTGTGGGGGAACCCGATCACGGGGCTGTGCACGAGGCTTGGGTGGCCCCTGCTTGCTGGCCTTGGTGTAAGCCTTCTTTGGGACCATGTGGTGTTCCACCGGCTTTTTCACCGCCTTGCTGGAAACAAGCAAAGTCTTTCCCACCTTGGGGGGGCCACCATTAGGCACCGGGGCCAGGTGAGGATGAGGTGCGGCTGCAGGCAACTTAGGCTCCCGTTTTGTTGTAGCACCAGGGTTAGCGGGGTGGGGGGAACTGTTGGCACCAATGTGGGGCCCTCGAAGAAGACTGGCTATGGGTAGGGGCTGCACCCTCTCGCTGTCGCTCTCTGAGCGCGAGCGTTTGCGGTGACACCGAGGGTGAACACGCGGGACGACTGCGGATGGCTGTGGGGGGGGCTGCAGTGAGGGTTGTGGGTGAGGCTGGAAGGGACGATGGCTGTTCTCTGGGGGCAGGGATCGGGGAAGGTGCAACAAGTCAGGGCCGGAGGGACAGTGAGGTCCGTTGAGGCTGGACTGCGGCACTGAGGGTGGGCAGTCCGGCTGGAGGATCGGTTCGGGGGCGGGGTCAGGGTCGGTGTCTGTCTCCAGAGTTCGAAGCACTTCCTCAACGCTCAACAACAACGACCCCCCACCATGCTTCAAGTCATCCCCAAAAGCGCTGATGTCACACAGCCCCGCCTCCCCAGTCCCTGTGACACTCACACACACCGGTAACTCCTCCCCAAAGCTCTCCTTCTTCATGACCACGCCACCCGTCTCTACGGAAATGGACTGCAGAGCGTCCGTACTGACCAGACCGTTACAATCATGTAATCCATTCACACCAACAGGACTCTGTTCCTCCTCTTTGAGCTCTCTAATGGGCGGAGCTTCATCCGGTTGGACCACCTCAGACGTGGAGGCTGATTGTGACTGGCCAGCTGAGTTTGAAACGCCCTCCGCGTCCGGCTCATTTTCAGCCAACATGAGGCCCTCATTGAGGATGGCCTGCAGGTCCGGCGAGTCGCTGGCGGCGCTGGCTATGTGCGGGGCGAGCGGCGACTGGGCGATATAAAGACAGAGCTTCCTGTAGCAGTGGACAAGCAAGGAGAGTTGCCTGTTTTCCTCAAAGCGGGAATAGTCCTTACACCAACTACAGGACGGCTTCAGCTGCATCCTCTGACCCTTACAGCCTCGACAGACATAATGCTGACATGACGAATCGGTGGGAGCAATGGGGTCCTGCAGCAGGTTACCTGGAGAAGGAGAGAGAGATCGAGGCCACGTTAATGCTGAACATATTACACGTTTCACAGGAACAGTGAAAACAGGTCCCACTGATTGAACTGAACATTTGCATGAAAATAAAAAAAGGCCAAAAAGTCCGCCAAGTCAATATCCAAACAGAGCCATGTTACACGACAACAATGCTGGTAAATAACAGAAAATCGTCTCTGCGGCTCACGAATATTTGGGATTCGACTGATGCAACTAGATGATTTTAGTTCCACTGTAAATCTACAGGCTAAGATCATCAGCCTAAAGATATTTTTGGGAAATGGAACCCAGATCTTTATTAGCAAACCTTAGCGATGCCTGAAATCTTGCCAGATTTGACAACCGCTCTTTTGAGAGGAACTTCCTTAGCAACACTGGTTGTTAGGGAGTGCAGCTGCAGATAGGAGAAAGGATGAAGGTCCATTCATAAGGAAAAAAAAAAACAACCTTACACACTCTTTACACTCACATTCTGTCTGATTAAACCACAGAGCTGAACTGAGTCTATATTTAACAAACTGTGTGTACCTTTCATGATGTATTATTTATACAGTAGCAGCGGGGAAGGCTATTTGTGTTTAATAATACTGTCCACCTTGTCAATCCTTTCACAATTACAGCAGTACTGATATTAATGTTTATGTTTTACACACCGGGTGTAAAATAAAGATTTAAAAACTAATTATGTATATCTAAACATGGAAATCCACGGTTTGTTATACACAATAACAATGACGCAAAGTGGAAGGTATAGTACACATATCCACTTTAGCTAAAAGCTACTTAATTATTAATGAGCAGGGAAAAGCACAAATTCAGTGTTTTACACGCACACACACACACACAAAAAAAACCCAGCTTTACCAGTGTTTTACCATAAACAAGTAAGTACAAAACCAGTTGTATGTTCCCTAAAGTAGACTTACAGTATTCCCTTATTTCTTCCTTTCTTTCTTTTTTGTTTTTGTATATATTATAAATCATCATCATTTTTCAGAGGCTGTAGGAGGATGATGGTAGGATTAAAGGTATAATAACCGAGTTAAATAAGCAGAAATAGCGCTACAAACAATAACAACAAAACGCCTCAATGCTGCCAAAACACGGAGGGGGTGTGTCCTGATGCCAGTGGCTGTGAATTAATCTGCGTTCAATGTGCCTCGGAAGTTCCTGCTTTCTTCGTTATATGAGTAATATGATCAAGTTTCTCATGGTTGTAGCTGAATTTACTTTCTAAAAACACGTAAAACACATTAGGATTATAAATCAAAAACTCAAAGGTATGATAGACATCAGAAACGCCTCTCAGTTCAGCTATAAAGGCATTTTTTTCATTTTGTGAAAACACAATAGTCTACTATGATTTTTATTTTCAATATTCATTTCCAGATAAAATATTAGTTGTAAGGAACAACTGAGTTTGCAGTGAAAAATTAAGAAAACGCAAGAAATTAACCTAAACAGATTAGAAAAAAAACTGCAAAATAGATTTTATCAATTTGTATACATATTTTATCAATATGTATACATAAACTTTGTGTATATAAATATTTATAAGACCAAAATAAACAGTTTAATAGGTACATGCCGATGCTGTGTTGGATCATTTTCATTCCTCTACTGATCTTAAAACAATTCTAATATTTTCCTCCAAACTGATAGTCATTATATTTCCGAGTGTACCTAAAGGCAGCATTAGTTAAAGGCTTGCTCCCAGTGCGAGCACAGCTGACACCTCCCATTACTATACATGACTTAACTATTTTATATAACAACAACAACAATAATAATACTAATATTACTAATAATAATAAAATAAATGACAAAACTCACCGCAGACCAGGCAGGACAGGGACTGGCGGAAAAACGGTAGCAGCTTGCAGAGCTCCGCGAGGGCCCGGGGGTCTCGAGGGTCGCACTGCAGTACCGAACGGCTCGCGGACACGTAGAGAGAAGTCGCATTCACCGGGTTCATCTCAGCTGTCCGGGGATCCGGTCCAGTCCAGCAGTCCGGGTCCGTTATATATCTATGCTTAAACAGGAGAGTCGCTACACAAAAACAAACGAACCGATATACAAACGGACTCCGGTAACTCCGGACTCGAATCCGGTCGAGGCGGCGGCAGACTTGCAACTCCGGTGTGTTGTGAGTTATTAGTGTTTTTGTCCGGGATGCCCGGAAGCTTTGGGGAAAGCATAGATCTTTATAATGAATGACTGGCAGCGGGAGAAACCGGCTTCAGTTATCCGTCAGGAAATCCCCCGTATATAGCAGTCTGTGCAGAAAGCAATCCAGGTTATACATCCCTTATACCGTTTAACGACCGGTCACAGCCAATCCATCCTTAACGTTACGTCCCAAATCTTCACCGAGGTGCGAATGGAGCAGAAAAGTCTCGTTTCTGACCGGAGGGGTGATAATAAGCGTATTCACTCGTAGGTTGCATAGAAACGCTGGTTCATCCGAGTCAGTTTGGTTTGTTTCCATACAATCCGTGACGCTGACTTATGATTTTAAAAGCATCGTGTGGCGCTCTTTCCTCCAGAAGCGCTTCGCCTTTTTTTTTGCCTCTTAGCAAGCAGGAGCTCCGACATTCAAACGGGGCTTTTCAGAATAAACCGCACTGGTCTGCATTGGTTTTCCAACGATATTCCCATGTCCCATATGCATGTTCGTCCCAGCTTTCAACCCAAACCCGGTATCACACAATGCATTTATTACCGCAGACCGGAGCATCCGTGGCTCGGATTTGGCCAGGCGGTNGGTATCACACAATGCATTTATTACCGCAGACCGGAGCATCCGTGGCTCGGATTTGGCCAGGCGGTGCAGCCAGCATACTGGTTTGGGCTGTGTTATTGTTCACGGAGATTCATGGCGGCTCGGCTGCAAAAACAAAACAGGCCTCTCCGGCTTCAAATGGACCTCTTGGCGAGAAAGCCCACAGGCTGCCAGCAGACAGAGGGGGAAAGGGTGAAGGATAGTTTGCGGTTAGCAGAGGAAAAATAATTCTGAAGACCCGAAGCTTCAATTGGTGTAAAGAAAAATAAGCCCACTGAAGCACCGGGCTCTGGTGACGGCATTAGCCGCCGAAGCTGCACCGGGATGCCGGCTACAAAAACAGGCCGCTTCCACTTTCCGGGCTTAGCGTTATCCTCTCGTTATCGCTCCTCACCACGGTTAGATGGAAGCAGAAAAACCGAATGTGTAAGCGATATTTTACCCTCCTGCAGCGTTTGGAAGACGTCCAGCGTGTTATTTAAGAGCCAAAGTAAATTAAATCTTTATTTATATACCTTGCTATCGTTAGCCGCCGAGTATTTCTCATACGTCCGTTGCTTTTCCACACACAAACAAGGGGGCGCTGTTGTCCAATGCCCAGATCTCGCGAGATTACGCTGAAGCGGTCTATTCAAAAACAAAAGAATACGTGAGGGTGCAAACAAGAATTGGTTAAAGGACCATACCATCCATTTAGTATGTTTGAGCCTAATATATTCCATTTTCATACACGTTATATTACTGACAATCATTTCCCAAAGCATACTACTGGAACGGTGAATTAAAAATGTTTTTCCTACCTTCCAGACCTCCATTGGTTTCAGTTCATTCTGCTATTAAAATCAACTTGTTGATACTGTAAACGTTCTTGGGATAGGTAATCCATCATCACCAACAAGACGTGTATTCAGGTTTTTTTAGAAGTTATGTAATTTTAGTGTTTAAGCTCAATAAAAAGCGTGGAGTGAATGTATGCCTCCACCGGGGAATATAGTCCCAAAAGAAGACCTGCGTTTATGGAAAAATTTAAAGGACCGTGACTTCATAAGGCTGTGTAACTATTAGCAGGAGAAACATGGATTTTTAAGGTGGGTGTATCACTTGAATATTTGATTTTGAAAGATTAAGAGATTTTGCAAAATATCAGGGAAGCTGAAATACGGTTTTATCCTTTGGGAAATGATTGTCAGTAACGTAACATGTATGAAAACTGGATATATTAGGCTCAAATATGCAAAATGAGTGGGATCGTCCTTTAAACTGAATTTATTTATTCAAAGTATAAACAACTTGAATTTTAATTTCAACAATTTCAACAATATTTTATTGCAGAAAAAGGCACATAAATCAAATAGTACCAACAGTTCTCATGCAGCTGTATTCCACACGAGTTAATTTATCTTTTTAGGGTTTTGATGGCGTCTCCTGCCGTTATGACTGCATGTGAGGTTATTATTGGAACAGCTGATGCTATGAATAGCCGGTTTGTCAATCTGTGAGGTTATTCTTAGTGCAGATGTGAGAAGCTTAGAGTTTGGGTGATTTCCCTTTTCTTACTCTCTCACTCACACACACACACACAAAAATCTGAGGCACTCCAGCTGCTCTAATGGTAAAAGATGAATATAAAGATAAAGAGTTATTCTGAGANAAATCTGAGGCACTCCAGCTGCTCTAATGGTAAAAGATGAATATAAAGATAAAGAGTTATTCTGAGAACATGAAAGCTGAATGATTTATTTACCAGAAATATGTTATAATAGTATATAAAGTATAATATACATTATCTTCGCTGATTAAATATTTTCAATGCTATATGTATAAATGTGACTTTGTTACCTCTCAAATTCACATTTTGTGATAAATTGTCCTTTAAAAAAAATCTATTTAAATCCTCTAACACAAATGTTCTTTTGCACGATTGAAAATGCACCAAACTCTGCTGTACGGTCCATTCTCATCTAAACTGATGCACAGTGAACTCAAAATAGTTTTCCTGATGGACATGCTGATTGAAAAACCTTTAATGTGGGAATGTAAAGTTTAAGATTTAACTCTCAAACAAGGAATTCTGAACAAATGCTGACAGGTTTAAATGTCTGTCTTCCTTCTGGCTGATTTGCTGCTACCTGCTGTTGCTGCTTTCTGAGCATCAAATGCTGAAATGTGAATATCATTAAACCGTAAACCAGAGAAACAACAGCAAGCTTATAGGACGCATCACAACAAACCTGAACATATATGGAAATGGTCACCAAACTCCACTCTCCTGTGTGTATCTGTGAGACCACGTGTGTGTGCTTGTGAGTGTGTATCACTGCAACATAGTTTTTCCATTTCAAAAACATGCATGACAAAGCCTGGGAATAGTTCCTCTTTTAGTCTGAAGCTGCAGTATAAAAGTTCACGTCTGTCTCCAGAAAACCACGTCAGCGCGTTGAACAACGAATAACCAGCAAAGAAATCCTGAGTTTGTTCTGAACAGAACACATGAAGATGTGGACGCGTCTCTCTGTCAGCCGTGAAGCTTTTCTATTCGTTGTGGTTGCTGTCATCTGCTTATCTGCATCAGGAGGTATGTAGAGTTTGAGTTCTGCACTTAAAGGACCATACTACCCATTTTGCATGTTTGAGCCTAATATATTAAATTTTCATACACGTAACGTTACTGTCAATCATTTCCCAAAGCATACTACTGGAACAGTGAATTAAAAATGTTTTTCCTACCTTCCAGACCTCCACTGGTTTCAGTTCATTCTGCTATTAAAATCAACTTGTTGATACTGTAAACGTTCTTGGGATAGGTAATCCATCATCACCAACAAGACGTGTATTCAGGTTTTTTTAGAAGTTATGTAATTTTAGTGTTTAAGCTCAATAAAAAGCGTGGAGTGAATGTATGCCTCCACCGGGGAATATAGTCCCAAAAGAAGACCTGCGTTTATGGAAAAATTTAAAGGACCGTGACTTCATAAGGCTGTGTAACTATTAGCAGGAGAAACATGGATTTTTAAGGTGGGTGTATCACTTGAATATTTGATTTTGAAAGATTAAGAGATTTAGCAAAATATCAGGAAAGCTGAAATACGGTTTTATCCTTTGGGAAATGATTGTCAGTAACGTAACATGTATGAAAAATGAATATATCAGGCTCAAACATGCAAAATTGCAGGTATTGTCCTTTAAAGTGTTTGCATCTTTTACATCAAGTCTGAGGACCAACATCTCAACTGTTATAGGTTCTATTAATGTGTGGGAGAATTTCTTCAAAGCAATAAAAATCTGAACAAAATAGCAGTTTAGTCCTATTTTAAGACATAAAATAAGTTAAATTCAAGCTCATGTCAACTTTCCTTGAATTTCTAAAAAGTTTTTCCATACATATGAAGCTTAAATGGCTTGAATAATATCCTTATTATTTGCTATTACTTGTTGTAACTTCAGTCCTAAATCGAATTTGCTTTAAATTTAAAGTCAGATTAGTTTAAGTTTTGAGAAATTGCCGGATTTGTTACGGAGTTAAAAACAGTTTTTATGTATCTGTGTGTTTTTTACAGTGTATAGCCAGGGTCAGATGAATCACGTCCCCTGCTGTTTGAAATCCAGTCCGAGGAAGATAAACGAGCCGATCCAGCAGTGTTACGAGCAGAAACCTCGACCAGACTGCCGCAANAATCCAGTCCGAGGAAGATAAACGAGCCGATCCAGCAGTGTTACGAGCAAAAACCTCGACCGGACTGCCGCAACCACGCCTACCTGTAACAATGCCAACTTTAAATACTCTTTAATATTCCACTTCGATTAAACCTCTCTGCACTAATATTTCTCCACTGTCATATTTAAAATGTACTTAATAACGTACAAGTAACTCAGCTTGATTAAGCGCAGAGAAACTATTGCAAAAGAGAAAATGCTGCACTTATTAACCCACCATGTTTATCTGATGACTGTTACTTTGCAGATTTTACATCCAAAACATCAGATAAACTCATATTATTAATATCATTATTACTGTTTTACTTAAGTACAACCATGCATGAATGAATGCAGGGCTACTTGTTATGGAGTATTTTCCCATTGTGGTATTGCTACTTATACTTAAAGGATTTGTGTACTTCTACTTAAAAGTTCAGGCAATGAAAAAGCTTTTTATTTCTGTTTTCTTCACAGGATTATTACCAGCAGCAAAGCTCAGCGCTGCATCAAACCGGTCAGATGGCTGACAGAAAAGATCAAAAAGGTGAGAATCTGAATGAATCCTAAAGTACAGATTATAAACTTTAGCTTTAAAGAAAATACACAGAGCATAAAGCCATATTCACTACATTTAAAGACAGAGGAAGGTTTTGTTATGGCTGGATTTTATTTTATTTACTTTTTGCTAATTTTAAGAATCTTATCAGCTCATTTGTTTTCTTACTCCACTGGCAGATTTTCTTACTTAATAGAAATTTTCAGTATATTACAGAATATTTTGCTTATTTCTTGTAGGTAATTTTTTTTTTTTTTTTTTTTTTTTTTTTTGCTGCGGAGATTATAATCTTAAAGTGTACAAGTCCTAGAAAAAGCTTTCCTTTATTTCAAAACTAATCAGTCAATCAGACAGTTGATCATTCTGTTGTAGGATTATTGAATGTTTCTGTCTAATTTATCTCTCTCTCTCTCTCCCCCCCCTCCCTCAGGGAGAGCTAAGTTGTCCTCCGGCTGTGAAAATTTCACCTTCCATACTCGTCAACCTGAATAAAGCTAATAAGGTTTAATGAAAACTTCCCAGCAAAGCAGCCAATCAGAACATTTTCTACTAACTTAATATTTATTCCTTTTAAATAATTTTTCATTTGGTATGTAAATTATTTTTGTACGTTTTTTGTATTGGGCTTTACAGCCTGTTTTTGTGTCACTGTTTTTATGGAGGCTGAGACTAAAAATAAAATACAATGGACTAAAAATGCGCCTGTTGATATTTGTACATACATGTTGTGTGTTAATTAGTAATGGTTGTGTGATATTTATACATAGATGTTGTGCGTTAATAACTAATGGCTGCATAAATGGGGGTTTCTGAGCAGAATAAGTATATTTTGTTTGTCTGTCGGTGGAGTTAAAATAGAAACACTGGAGCTATGAATAACCGCTCAGTCACTCAGGATTATTCTTATTTGTCTGGAACTGAGTGACCACAAGATGAACGGACTTCCCCTCTGAGTGTGTGTGTGTGTGTGTTTTAGATATTCTGCTATTCCCTTACTTTTACAAATAATAATAATACAAATTTATAATGACCATAGATATTATTTATAGAGCTCAGACTACGGGCACATTGCCATTAAATGTACTACATGCAGAGTAGCTGCATAATATAATTCATTCATTGACTGACAAAAGTAAAATTATGACCAAAGCCTTGACTTTATAACTTCTCTTAACCAGACTCAAAAAAAAAANAAAAAAAAAAAAAAATCCAGAACTTGAACTAACAGCAGTCCTCTAGATGGCGTTTGTTTCTGAAGAGAACTTCCTTGAATCCAGCAGCAGCATGACTAACTTCCTGTTAAGCACATTTCTGTTGTTGTACAGCATCCAGACACACTTTCACTTTTCTTCCTCGGTTTTGTAACATAAAACACTGTTAAAGCTCAAAAAAAAAAAGCCTTTTTGTCTCCAAAAACTGCAGCATTCATGNCATAAAACACTGTTAAAGCTCAAAAAAAAAAAGCCTTTTTGTCTCCAAAAACTGCAGCATTCATGAGTTCAGAGTGAAAGCAAACATTCAGTGTATTTAAATATACATTTAAACTTTAATTATACTGATTTATAAAATAAATATTTTTCTAACATCATGTAAACACCATAATTGGATTGAAATCAGCATAAATTGACGTGAGTTTACTTTGAGGAACAGACTAGATTATTGGTTGTAAATCAATTTATTTTAGCATGTTAACGTTAAAATCAGACATTTCCTCCTCTCTTTCATACTCAGATTAAGCAACAAGTATATTAATCAAATTCAGCAGAATCCTAATAATTCCACAGCAGAATCCTAATAATTCCATAGTATACATCTTACTCACATTTTTACGACAGTGTATCAGGGCCATATAAGACGAAAAAAATGAGGAGAATTATTTTCAATTTTTAAACTCGCAAATTTGCGTGTTTTAGAAGTCTGTATATGATTATATGATGATGCTGATAATTTGATGATTTTATGCTAAAAGCTCAAGTATTTCTTTTTTTTCTTCCCCTTTAATTTTCATTAATTTTTTAGTTTTTAAACTCACAAATTTGCGAGATTAAAAACTCACAAATTTGCCACTTGCGAGTGCATGACCTTATTAAATTATACTTTTCCAGTGGATTTAGCAATAAGGCAATACTTGTGCTTTTAGAGCAAAATCATTGAATTTGCAAGTTAAAAACCCACAAATTTGCAAGTTTGAAAACTCAAAATAATGCCCTCCTGTTTTTTTTTCCCGTCTTATATGGCCCTAATGTGCTGTCTTACATTTTTGCCTTAGAAATAAGTAGCATAAAGTATAATATATTATATAAAGTATAATATGCATATAAACAAACTGATTTACTTGACTAAAACATGAAGACATAGGAACTATAGTTTGGATTCTACTGAGTTCAGAATTTATTAACCTTTGAGAAATAAAATAAAACGTCACTGCAGGTTTTGGAGTCTATTTTTCTGTGAAATTCATCACATAAAAACTTCCTTTTTAAACAGCAGTTACTGGTTGATGTATTATATTTAATAAAGTCCAGCATGTCTTCAAATAAGTCTATCAATGTGCCAGAACTCTGAGATAACGCTGATCTCTGAAAGATTTCATTGTGCAACAGAGAAAAGAGGAAGAGGCGTGTTGACTTAAAGTCCTGATGTTAGAAGATTGTTGCTTCATGTTGTTTACAGAGTCATGCTTTACAATGAATACATGTAGGGTGTGGTTGTGTGTGTGTGTGTGTGTGTGTGTGTGTGTGTGTGTGTGTGTGTGTGTGTTTGTGTCCAAGACTACAATCAATCTGCCAGGAAGGCTTTTTTTAATTATTATTACTATTTTTATTAAGAAAACTCAGTGAGTTTTAAGCCTTATGTTGTTTTAGGAAATTTGACATGCATCTCAGTTGTGTGTTTAATTAAATTTTATTGTACTTTTACTTCATCATTTGGCCTTTCAAAGTGCTGTGGCATTCAGGGTCAGGGTGCATCGTGGTAGAAAAATATTCCTCACATGAGATTTTCACACATTTTCTCTCGGAAAATTCATGCTTCTAAAAAAATAAAAGCATAAAAGGTTTTGTTTTATGTCCCACGCAGGCTGAATTTCCAACATGACAAAAAGCGCTCTAAATGTCAGAGTGTATTAAATAAGTAATATTGCACTTTGGTATGATTCCCAGGCAGGTTAAAGGGTCTGGATAGTATCCCAGAATGCACTGCAGGACCGCAAAGAGACACTTAAACCTTCCTTCACAGACTAAATCACATAAATTCATTGTTTTTGCAAAAACATTTTTTTCTATAAACAAATTTAGCTGCAGATTTTGTATTGACCACTTGATGGCACCAAAGGTATGATACACACTGACCTGTACTTACACACAAGACGGCCGTTTGTGTGTGTGTGTTTTAACTTTGAATTTCATCAGTTCATTTGAGAGTTTCACTGCTTAAGGCAAGATAAGAATAAAGAATTGCAGATGTTTTGTTTTGAGAATTGAGCCTCAATATAAAATTATCAGTATTGACCTTAAAAAACTGATCAATCAATCCTGAACACACGCAGGTGCTATTGGAGAATTCTGTTTCAGATTTCTTTTATTTTCATTTGTTGAAATATTTTCAAATCTGTCACAGATTCTACATTTATTTTAAAGTTGATGCTTTTTGGTTTCTTACTTTTTGTGAGCATCTTCAAAAATGTAAGCAGTTCTTTATTTTGACATACAGGGGGAAACCAAGAGTCAAGAGTTTACGAACAGGTTTACATGAAAAAAAAAACAAAGAAAAAACCTCACAGAAAGAATCTCCTTCAGAGCTTCTGTTATTCTACAAGTCACCCATTTTTTTTTTTTTTTTTTNACACGTGCGCGCACGCACACACACACACACACACACACTTTCCTTCATTCTGTCCCTTCTCCTTTCCTATTTCTTCCCTTCCTTCCTTCCTTCCTTCCTTCCTCCCTTCCTTCCTTTCTAGTCTCCTCCTTTCCTTGTTACATCCTTCTTTCCTTCCCTCCTTCTTCTTCTTCTTCTTTTCCTTTCGGCTTTCCCTTCAGGGGTCACCACAGCGAATCATCT
>VXCM01007938.1:7053-22053 GCA_014773175.1 Lucifuga dentata
GCTGTGATTGGCTGAGGCATCGCCCTGCTGGCTGCGTGAGCTGTGATTGGCTGAGGCATCGCCCTGCTGGCTGAGTGAGCTGTGATTGGCTGAGGCATCGCCCTGCTGGCTGCGTGAGCTGTGATTGGCTGAGGCACCTCTGCAGCAGCAGCATCACATCTAAACTCACGTGAAGACAGAAACGTCTCCGTCTTTCTTCCTGATGCAACTGAAACAAACTACAGCAAAATCCAGTTCCTAAAGGACCATACCGGTGGTTTTACATGCTTGAGCACAATAAATCCAACGCACATGCATTACTAATTATTAGTTATATATAGAAAAACAATTCTAATATTTACCACTCCATAGTATGTGGTAAATATTAGAATTGTTTTTCCTCCTGTCATTGGTTTCAGTTCCTTCCAGTACGACATAAAAATCAATACGCAGAGACGTGAAACGTGCTGAGATAAATGATCATCACAGAGAACATGACGTAGTTCTTATTTTTTTGTCAAAGTAACTTAATTTATCTGATCCAACATGGAGCCACACAGAAGAAAATGTACGCCTCCTCCAGAGAAAATAGTCCCAGGAGGAAACGACTTCACAGAGAAATTAAAACGAGCGTGTCAATCGTACATACATGTTAACAGGTGAAACATTTAATTTAAGGTGAGTTTATCACCTGAACATTTGAATTTGAAAAATAAGGCGATTTGGCAAAATAACATAAAAACTGAAATACGGTTTTGTTTTGAAAAGTAACACGTGGGATTTATTTACTGGGCTCAAACATGTAAACCACCGGTCTGGTCCTTTAAGGACAGCGCTGTGTGCCGTGTTCTAAGACATTCGTTTGTCTTTTGAGGTAAACCTTCAGATGTTCTGACTCTTATTTATTTCAGGAAAGCTGATCAGACAAGTCATTTACCTTATCGATCATTCAACCGATCAACCAATCAATGATCAATAAACTGAGATGAAGAGCAGAAAAACAAGACAGTGGCTAAAGCAGAGGCTCAGCGTGGATCCATGTCTGATCTGCCTGGTTTCCTCTGGACTGTCATCTCCCACACTCGTCCTCTGATTCTCTCCTTCCTTTCATCCTTTCATTCTCTCAGAGGGAAACCTTCATCTCTCCAAAGCCTGACGAACAGGTTTCATTTGTTTTGCATAATCCACAATTTTTACCGGTCACGCTTGCTTTGTATTATACCCACACACACACCCACAGCCACAGCCACAGCCACACACACACACACACACACACACACACACACACACACAGAGTATACACTCCAAATACAGCACATAAGCATAAATATACAATGAACTTCCTACACACAAAAACACTGAGGAGAGGAGAGGTGGAAAAAAAGAAAGGAAGCAAAGAAAGGGATGAAAAAAGTGGGGAAGATGAAGAACCGAAAGGAAAGGAAAGGAAGAAGTGTACTGTCAAAAAAAAGAGTAGAACAAAGAAGGAGGGGAAGAGAAGAAAAGGAAGTTGAGAATTAAGAAGAGGAGGGCAAGATGTGGACAGATAGATGATCCCTGCAGAGCGTCCAATCATCTGGAAAACTAGGACACACACACACACACACACACACACACACACACACACACACAGTAAAATTTCTGTCCTGATCTCCTTTACAATCTAAACTCTTTTCACCAAAGTCCCATCAATCACTACTGTAGCACGTTTTCACCAAACCAATACCAATATAGTTTTTATTTATTTTATGATCAAACTTGTCACATGATATTGGTGATGTTGTGGCATGATAACATGTTGATGAATGTTCTCTGTTGTTTGAAATGCTTCAGCTACAAGCTAACAGGCTAAAGGTGCACAAATTAGTTTCTCCACCTGAAGCAGAAACACCTGCTGAATACCAAGAAAGTCACATGAGGAGGAGAGCCAATCAGCTGATTTGATGCAAAACAAACAGGAAGTGATGCTGACTCATCAAGCATAGCTGGAGCATTAGCTAGCTGTACTTCCTGTGACAGAACAAGCTAACAGTGGAGTAGCATTAGCTTAGTGGTGACTTGTGATGTATGAACAGCATTAATTTAGTCGCTAACAGTGTTAGCTTAGCCGCTATGCTAACTTCAGCTGAATTCTTGGCTTGTGATGGATTTGGACTTCAGAGCGTGTTTAAGTTTAGCATCATAGAGGCTAATTAGCTCTGGAGGGAATCAATCATGCTAAAAGTTTGTTTTGCTAAGAGTGTGAACAGGCGTCCACTCAATGCTGCAGCCATTTCTATTCTCACACGCACACACATATGCATGTGTGTGTGCATGCACACACGCACACATACACACACGCCACTTCTGATCTCCCTCCTCTGCCTCAGTGTTCTTCACATGACACTAAACAGCTTAGAGATCTTCCTCCTCCTCCTCCTCCTCCTCCTCCTCTCTGCTTGTTTGTGCTGCTTTCTGTAAACCTGTTGAAGTGTTCTTCAACAAAATTACTGAATTAAAACTAGGGATGAATTAAGATCTGCATCATAATGTGGCTTTTNTCCTCCTCCTCTCTGCTTGTTTGTGCTGCTTTCTGTAAACCTGTTGAAGTGTTCTTCAACAAAATTACTGAATTAAAACTAGGGATGAATTAAGATCTGCATCATAATGTGGGTTTTTTTTATCAGTAGCACTGTGGCTTTTAGCAACATATTACTGTACATGTATGTATTTAGCACATGGCACACTGATCTTTTAATGTTACAGTGATTGTTACAATGTTAGGGTTGAATGTAGAATGGATGTGTGTATGGAACAGCACCCCGATGCCCAAGCCAAATTTCTCCATGGAGACAAAGTTGACCTTTGAATGGTTGCTAGATGAGCGGTGTGGTGCTGCGGCGTGGAGCTGCAGCGTGGAGCTGCGGCGTGGTGCTGCGGCGTGGTGCTGCGGCGTGGTGCTGTGGCGTGGTGGGAGGTCAGAGAGGTGGTGGGCGGGGTTGAAGCCTGTAGGTGTTAATTTCATTTCCTGTGTTCTGTCCTCGCCGTTCTGACAGACATTTTATTCTTCCTATTCTTCCTGATTTTACTCTGACAGTTTCCTTCATCAGTCATGGACTCAGGATCAGCACGCTGCCCGCTACGTTCACACGCTCTGTGAAACATCACCTCACCTGCTGCACACGTCTGAGATCCTCACACACACGCACACGCATGCACACACACACACACACACGCACGCACGCACGCACGCACACACATACACACACACACCGTGCTCTGGGAGGACATAACAAAGGGGGTCATAATGAGAAAAAATAGTTTCTGGATCACTGCTGTTATAAGCAACAAAATACGGAGGTGAGAGGTCAAAGGTCATCAAACACTTCTTGTTAGCCTGTGATGATCATAAATAAAATTACTGGCTAAAACATCTGTTAAAGCTTCTTGGTATTAAATTGTAGATAAATCTGGACTTTCATCACAATGCTGAAAGTAATGCAGTTTATTTAAAGGACCATACCAGCGATTTTGCATGTTTAAGCCTAATATATTCAGTTTTCATACATGTTATGTTACTGACAATCATTAAAGGATAAACCGTATTTCAGCTTTCCTGATATTTTGCTAAATCTCTTAATCTTTCAAAATCAAATATTCAAGTGATACACCCACCTTAAAAATCCATGTTTCTCCTGCTAATAGTTACACAGCCTTATGAAGTCACGGTCCTTTAAATTTTTCCATAAACGCAGGTCTTCTTTTGGGACTATATTCCCCGGTGGAGGCATACATTCACTCCACGCTTTTTATTGAGCTTAAACACTAAAATTACATAACTTCTAAAAAAACCTGAATACACGTCTTGTTGGTGATGATGGATTACCTATCCCAAGAACGTTTACAGTATCAACAAGTTGATTTTAATAGCAGAATGAACTGAAACCAATGGAGGTCTGGAAGGTAGGAAAAACATTTTTAATTCACCGTTCCAGTAGTATGCTTTGGAAATGATTGTCAGTAACATTACGTGTATGAAAACTGAATATATTAGGCTCAAACATGTTAAAATGGGTGGAATAATCCTTTAATTAAAAATGCAGCAGGAAGTGTTTCCATCTTTCAGGCCTAAATAAACAGACTCAGGCGGATGGAGCGGCTGCAGAGGTTAAAGTGCAGCTGGATATTTTGGCGGTGAGAGTTTGGATTGTGTGTTTAAATGTTGGACATCAGAGCGATCGATGCTGATCGACTGGAAATAAAGTAATAAGTGCTGAGCTGATGCTGAGTGGAGTTTTCCTGCTTCCTGCTGCTGATCTGCTGCTGGCAGACAAACAGAAGATCACGCTGTCCTCAACACGCCACCTCCTCGCCATGCTGCCGCTCACTATTTCTGACTTAGGAACTGGGAAATCTAAAGAAACGTCAGAAAGTTGGTCAAGCTTCCCAGCCCAGAGTTCAGACTGACGTTATAAACAGTCATTTATTTATTCATAATGACGGTTCAGAAGGTTTGTCAGCATCAGACGGAGTTACAGGTAACGTGATCAGAATAACGTCATTGATTGACTACATCCTTAATGGAGGTTAATCTATAATCATTCATCAGATGTCGTTCCAGAACAATAACTTTAGAACCACACTGAGCTTATTGTTAAAACGAGCTTTGACAGCATACCTGAGCCCCGCCCACCTCGCTACTCTACTTCCTGTCCAAGTTAAGCTGGTGTTTTCTCTGGACCTCCGTCGGCGTGATGTCATGGAGGCTGGCGGCTGCTTCGAGGCCGCTCAGAAAAAACACATTTCAGGAAATGGGAGACGAACATGAAGCTTTACGGCGTGACAGCTCACCTAAATGCAACTCTGAAACTTCCTCTCTCCGCCTAAACCCATTCCTCTCCACCTGATCTCTCTATCTCTCTATTAAAACATTAGCGGCGTAAGCCTTGCATTGAGATGCGGTATAATTCCATCCCGGCTGTTTGAGGCGGCGGTCTGCTCCTCAGGCTCGTACACATCCTGTTCCTCTGAGGAAATGGCTGCTTCCTCTCGCCTTCTTATAAATAATGTCTACGGTAAAGTGCTCTCAGCCGGCAGTCAAAGCAGAGACGCTGAGCTTCCTTCCTTCTGCGTCATGTGTGTGATGTGAAAATGAAATGAGGCAAAGAGGAAAACCTGAGAATATATGAACATACAACATACTCGTTTAGGAGCTCGTTAGCATCGTGAACAGCTGACGTCTTTGCTGTTTTAGCTTCACTTTGATGCTTTTATCTTTAAGAACGTCCAAATCCACACGCGTGATTCACAAAACTCAGCGACAGACTTCACCTGTCTGCGAGATCAAAAACGTATGTTAGCAGCACCTTTTACTTAGCATGTATGTATTTACATGTTGGGAAACAGCGTCACATAAAGCTCCCTGTAGTGTGTGGATCTCTGATCTCTCTCATCTTAAACACGCAGCTGGAAATCAGTTCACGTGTCTTTGCTGATTTAACGTGTCAGATGAATCAGGAGAAAATGTTAAATATGAAGCTGATCTTCATCAGTTTTTACCTGAGACTCATCTGAAGAAGACTTCAGGGAGAAAACATCATCATCCTCTCTCTCTCACACACACACACACACACACACACACACAGAGCTGAAGNATCATCATCCTCTCTCTCTCACACACACACACACACACACACACAGAGCTGAAGGCTTTAACACCTCAAACACAAAAGCTGCTTTTGTTTACATGTGAACTCATGTTGCCATGGTGACGACCCTCTCGGCAGAACACACACCTGTTGAATGTCAGCTATTAACAGCCTCAAAGTGATGCTAAAGGTCAGCTCACCCCAGTGTTGTCATGGTAACGATGGTGTACCAGAAGGAGGCGGGGATGGAGGTGAAGGTGGAGCCCTTGGTGCCTTTCTCAGCGTAGAACATGACGGTGGCGAAGATGATGATGGCCATGGTGAGGGAGAAGAGCAGGAAGCCGAGCTCTGAGGCGCAGCTCTTCAGCGTGTAGCCTAGAATCCTCAGACCCTGCGAGTGACGCGAGAATTTGAAGATCCGGAAGACGCGGAAAACCCGGAGCGTGACGAAGGCACCGCTCACGTCCTCGTTCTCGGGCATCNCCCGGAGCGTGACGAAGGCGCCGCTCACGTCCTCGTTCTCGGGCATCACCAGGCCGATGTAGTACGGCATGATGGCCACCACATCGATCACCGACATCACCGAGCGCATGAACTTGCAGCGGCTGGGTGCGGCGAAAAGCCGCATCAGGTACTCAAAGGTGAAGATGAGCACGCAGGCTGTGTCCATGCAGAAGAACGCCAGCTGGTATTTCTCGCCACACGGGAGGTCCTTCACGCTGCCTTTGGGGGGACGGCAGGGGACGGTTTCCACCACGTTGGCGATGACGGAGACGGCGATGAAGAAGCCCGTCACGTAGTAGAAGACCAGCGCCATGGTGGAGGTGTGCGGGTTCTCAAAGGCTCGCCACAGCCGCTCCCTGGATGTACTGTGAGGAGGGAGGGGGGCATCCATTCCCTCATTAGCCTCAGTGTCCTCCGCCAGACGCTCCTGGTTCTCCTTCTTCCTGTCTCGGTATTCCTTCAGGAAGAGATGGAGGGATGGAGGGAGGAAGAGGAAGAAAACATCACTTTACTGTGAAGGAGTTGATGACGTTGTGTCTTTTCTTCATGTATGTTTAATGGATCTTTGATAAAAACGCAGTAAAAACTGTCAGCCTGTGACGGAAACGTGCTGCTCCACATTTTGGCCAATCAGGAAGTTACGGATAAGCTAACGTTTCAAAATAAAAGCATAAGTGTGTACCTCCATGCAGCAGTCTCCGATGATCTCGGGCACGATGCCGTAGAAGGCGAGCTCCTCGTCGAAGGCCTGGATGCACTCGTGCCGCGGGTAGTGCAGCTTCCCTGTGCGGTAGAAGTTGAGAATGTGCCGGAACATCTCAGGATCTCTGTCAAAGAAGTATTCCTGCATGTCCTCGTTGTAGAAAAACTCTTTCTCTGAGGAGCCTAGCAGTGTGTCGGGATAACGATCCAACGTGTTCTTCCACGTCTGTAGAGTCACAGCAAACAGGAAGTGATGTCACTTTGTAGCTGCATCGAAAAGCTAAAATTAGCAGCTGCTAACATCATCATCACTGATTGGTCAATTAAAACAGGTGATGTTCAGTAAAAGCAACGCACCTTAACTTGTGAGAAGAATTTAGTCATTCTCATAGTCATAGACTTAAAGGACCATTCCGGTGGTTTTGCATGTTTAAGCCCAATCAATACAACTCACATACACGTTATGTTACTGACAACCATTTTCCTAAACACGCTACTGGAGCAGTAAATATTAGAATTGTTTTCCTACCTTCCAGACTGTCATTGGTTTAAGTTCATTCAGTACGACATAAAAATCAGCTTATAGAGACGTGAAACGTGCTGAGATCAATAATCACCACAGAGAACATGACATAGTTGACATATTTTTTTGTTGAAGTTATTTAATTTAACTGACATGTAACACGGAGTCGCACGGAATAAAATGTACATTTCCGCCAGAGAATATAGTCCCAGGAGAAAATGGCTTTACAGAGAAATTAAAATGATCGTGACTTCTACAATCATATGTAGGTGTTAGCATGTGAGACATGTAATGTTAAGGTGCGTGTTTCACCTGAACATTTGATTTAGAATGATTAGAATTTTAAAAAATAACAGGAAAACTAAAATACGGTTTAATGTTTTGGAAAATGGTTGCCAGTAATTCTTAATTGGTGTCTTAATTAGTTCATCAGAGCCAATTAAGACATTAGAAACAATGCAATGTTTGGGTTTTGTGCATACATGGTAACGTGTATGTAGGTTGGTATTTACTGGGCTTAAACATGAAAAATCACCAGTATGGTCCTTTAACAAAGTCCAGGATCCAGCAGGGCTCACCTGAAACCTGATGCCACTGACGTTCACGTACAGTATCTCGTCTGATCTGGAGGAGTTGTCCACTGGAGGTTTGGGCATCGTCTTCTTGGCTAATGGCAGCCAACCCACCGCCGCCGCCCGCGCAAAAGGTAGCCATGTCGCCACACCAGCCGCCATCTTGTATCAGTGTGTCCAACCTGTAGAGTGTGATGTCCGAGGGGGGCGGAGCCAGGGAATACTGGGATCCTCACTCACTTTTACTGCCCTGATTTCCTCAAGCAGTTGAGGTAACGACAGAGGAAGTGGTTGGACATCTTGGATCAGAAGGAAAGGGAGGAAGGGGGAGGGAGGGGACAGACCGCAACAAGCTGTCAAGCCATGAAGAAAAATGCTGGAACACAGCAGGAAGTCTGACGCGTCGGACAGATACTGTCCACGCCCACGTTACTGACCAGCAGAGTGAAAAGTTGCTGCAAATTTCCAAAAAACCCAAACGTCCTGACAGACGCTCCGCAGGGTCAAACATGCACGTGTGCTGCCTGGAAACTTCCCATCATCAGCTGGAACACTTCCTGTTTCCACCAGACAGTAAGAAGAAAAACCTTTCTGACAAAGTTTCAGAGGAAGACGGGCGATGCTGCAGAATCTCTGTCAAATGGAAAAAACACTCTAACTCATCCAAAATCAGCTGCGGCGTTTTAAAACACAGATAAAAGCGGAAACGTGAAAAAAATATCCAGGTAAGAAAGGGTTAATCTGTCCGGTCTCCACCTCTCTCTCTCTCTCTCTCTCTGTTTCTCTCTCTCTGAAGACAGATTTGTTGCAGAGCTGCAGCCTTTCAAATTCTTATTAAATTGTGATGATGGTCCCTGAAGTTGCAAGATAGACAGAATTCTTTCTCTCTCTCTCTCTCTCTCTCTCTCTCTCTCTCCCTCCCTCCCTCCTTTCGTTCTGCTTTAGCTTGCTGATGTGCACTTTGTAATTTGCCTATATTTTTCTCTGTGTTTTATCGTCTCTGCTCCGGCCGCCGTGGCGTTGGTGGAGGAGTTACGTGTTCATGGAGAGCGAGGAGGCGTCAGACAGTCTTACTCCATGTCCATGTATGGCCGTCCTGCTGCAGGCCTGTCAGAAAAGAACAGAGAGAGAGAGAGATAAAACAGGAGGAGGAAGAGAAAGGAAGGAAAAAAGAGTGAGAGACAGAGTCCAGACAGAAGAGGAGAAATAACATTTGAAAGTGGAGGAAGACATGGGATGAAATGAGAAGAGGATGAAGGAAGAGGTGGAGGAAGGGTAAGAGATGGATGAGAGGAGAAAGACCGAGGAGAGAAGAGAGGAAAGAGAAGAGGATGTGAGCATGAAAGAGAGGAAGAAAAGATAAGAGCAAAGCAAAAAGGATGAGAAAGGAGAGGGAAGAAGGAGAGGAAGAGTAAAGCTCCTCCCCACACCAAGGCTACACAATCCTCTTTATTTAAACCATAGGAACCATAAGAAACGAGCCAATCAGAACTTCTGACTGGCATGTTTAGGCAGAAATGGGCATGGCCTCTACGCATCGTTTCATTATCAATCAGATAACTCAGGAAAAACGACAAGTTATGAGCCAAACGTGACGTGACATGTTTCAGGTGATGCAGCAAAACTCATCACCTGAAACGACGAACGTCAGGAAAAGTCAAAACCAAGATCCACGACGATGTTATAAGAGAGGAAGGAAGGAAGGAAGGATGGAAGGAAGGAAGGAAGGGAGGAAGGAAAAAGAGAGCAGACAAAGGTGTGCTGCAGGTGTGCCACATTTTAAAGTGGTGTCAGAGACAGACTTTTTTTAGTTAGTTTTTTAGTTAACTTTTTAGTCTTCTTTATAAAAACAGTCTAAATAAGACAAAACATGACATCATTCACGTAGAACAAACATGTTAAAAACACGGCTCCAAAACATCTTCAGGTTGTGTGTTTAAAAATCCTCCACATCGTTCCTGAACTCATAGAAACTCCGCCTTCAGGCAGCAGACTCCACCCCTCTGAACACGGTGCCACCCTCAGCCTGACAAGCAGGAAGTTAACAGAACAGAGCGTTTTCCTCCTGCTGAGAACTCAGGTTCTACAATAAACTCCTCCTGTAGTTTACCACATGGAGTGCTGAGCAGCTTTAAAACACGCTTCAGTCTGGAACATGCAGGAAAACACGTATGACGGTTTCACACAGACCAGAACGGACAGCCCTCCCCGTGCTCTGAGCTCAGCCGTACCAGGAAACGGTTTGTCGCCAGGCACCATGAAGGATCCTCCGCTGTAGATCAGCTGATGTTTTGTCAAAGAGCGTCCACCTGAAACCTGCTGATCTCTCTGATGTCCCTCAGAGCCTCAAAGGACTGACTGCGCTGTCCCAGACAGGAAGTACTGAGGGACAACAGCCTCCCCTCCTCCTGCAGGTCATCAGTTTCCATGGAAACAGTCAGCAGAGGAAACTCAGTGACCTCCTCCCCCCCGTGGTCCCACCGAGCAGCTCCTCGTGCCTCTGCAGAGCCTCCTGGACTCCTTTAAGAAGAACTCCCATCGGCCTCGGCGAGGTAAGTCTGGTCACGTGACTGAGCTCCTCTGGTGTCTTCCAGCGTGTCCCACCAGAGGACAGCAGATGTTTGACTTTGGTGGTTCCTGTCTTCATGATGCTCCGTCTCAGGCTCACAGAGTCACAGCCTGGATTACAGAAGACGGGTCCTCCCAGACCCATGGCCCTGCTTCCAGCTCCTCCACGCCTTCATGTCTTACAAACGTCCACGCTTTCAGGACGGCTTTATAGAGACCTGCGGTGTTCAGCTCCTGGAGTCTCATGAGGAAAAGCTGGACGTCCAGCCCCAGTCCTCCAGTCTTCCTCAGCAGGACACAAACCGGATCCTCCAGCTCACATCAGCACTGTAAAGAGTCTCTGTGCCGCTTGAAGCCAGAACGCCGCCATCCTGCTCTCCAAATCCACCAGACATGACCTCCTTCCTGCAGGAAGATGAAGGACGCCGTCTTCAGCCAGTGATGTCCAGACCAGAAAAACTCCACCAGCTTCCTCTGGACCTCCATCAGCAAACCAGCGGGGGGTCAGACCAGCCAGGTGATCCACAGGGAAGAGGCCAGCAGGTCATTAATGAAGGCTCCGCCTCCGTGTGACACCTGATGTAGCAGCCACGTCCACTTTGACAGCTTCTTCTCCACCAGCTGTACTACACCTTCCAGGTCTTTGTGACCCAGGTGTCAGAGCCTAAACACACCTTCAGCCCGTGTCCTTCCCCTGTAGACCACCTGGTAACGGTGGATCAGACTTCAGTCCAGCCTCCATACTGCACGTCCTCGCTTCCCCCAGGTCACCTGGCAGAGGAAGCTTTCTGATACACCTGGAGACAGAATTCTGTGGTCCTGACGTCTTCCTCATTCCTGATCNAGAGGAAGCTTTCTGATACACCTGGAGACAGAATTCTGTGGTCCTGACGTCTTCCTCATTCCTGATGAAGATGTTTAAAGCAGACAGAACAGGTTTGGACAGACCGTCTCCAGGAGCAGCCAGACCTGCAGCTTCCTCCTCAGGAGAACAGCATGGACTCTACTGTCTGCTGCTACTCAGCAGCATGTCTCACCTGATCAGTCACACAGGACCTCAGACCTTCACCAGTGACGTCCCTAAAGGCCCCTAGACCTACAGCCATCTGTGACAACGCCTTATACAGGAAGCAGGAAGCAGCGGTCTGTCCAGAAATGTCCCGAGTCAGAGCGCTGAGGACACATGTTCTGCTTTAAACTGCATGTCTCCTGTCTGACAGACGTCAGGAGTCTCTCTGCTCCTCCCTGACCTCCTCTAAAGCTCAGAGCCTCCACACACACACACACACACACACACACACACACACACACACACACACACANTGTGTGTGTGTGTGTGTGTGTGTGTGTGTGTGTGTGTGTGTGTGTGTGTGTGTGTGTGTGTCAGAAAGGGTATGAAGTGAGAAATGGGTGGTAAAGGACAGAAACACTTCCTGTCTCTGTGTTTCATGAGGAAACATGATCACACATCGTGACCATGTGGCCAAACTGATGCACATCTTCACACACACACACACATGTATGCACGCACACACACACACACACACACACACACAACATCAAAGCATTTCTGGACTCTGATAGTTAACAGTAGATAAATGTCTTTAAAGGACCATCCTGACGGTTTTGCATGTGAGTGTAAGAAATACTTTCCACATACATGTTACGTTGCTGCTGATTATTGTCCAAAACAGAAAACTGTTTTTCAGTTTACCTTTTCCATCAAATGTTCAGGTGATACACGCCTTAAATTACATGTTTCACCTGTTAATACGTACACGTCACGCATGTAAAACAGCCTTGTTGTGTATGTATTTGTCGGTCTGTGAACACATTCGGCTTCAGAACAGGTGACTCCTCTTCCTCCTCTTCTTCACCTCCTTTCCTCCTCGTCTTTCCTGAATAAAGATAGAAATAATATCATCTTCTTGCTTTTCCTTCCTCAGTCAATACAGTGTCACTTCCTGTCCATCTCTCTCTCTCTCTCTCTCTCTCTCTCTCTCTCTCTCTCTTTGTCCTCCCTTCCTCTTTCTCTCTCTCTCTCTCTCTCCATCCACATCGTTAACCCCTCCCTCTATCTGTACTTCCTCTTTCAGTTTGTTCTGAATTCAGCCACGTCTGTCTCATCTATCATACATGAGTGTTAAAATATAAAGTGTAGGTCAGCAGAGAGAGACAGAGAGAGAGAGAGAGAGCCACTGGGCTGAGAGTGCAGGTTTGAGCTGAGGGTGGAGGTTTGGGCTGAAGGTGGAAGTTTGTGATGTGGGTGCAGGTTTGGGCTGAGAGTGGAGGTTTGTGATGTGGGTGGAGGTTTGAGGTTTGAGCTGTGTTAGCGCCTGCTAGCTTTGGCCTGAACACAGAAAATCTCCACAACAGTCGCTCACATTTTCATTTCCTGAATCACGCTGAATGAGCTACGTTATGTTTGACAGGCGACGTAGCTGGTTTGGAGGCGGAGTCAGTCACGGTTTGGGCGGGTGTGTTACGGTGGAGTGCATAAAGTGTGTGTGTGTGTGTGTGAGAACTCTGAGGACGCCTGGGAATCCCTGCTTGTCTGGGAAACGTCAGGCCACTCTGCACGCTGCCTATATATAGACACACACACACACACACACACACACACACACACACAC
This sequence comes from Lucifuga dentata, assembly GCA_014773175.1. Classification (NCBI taxonomy): domain Eukaryota; kingdom Metazoa; phylum Chordata; class Actinopteri; order Ophidiiformes; family Bythitidae; genus Lucifuga; species Lucifuga dentata. Next base: position 20,162 of record VXCM01007938.1, read on the forward strand.
ACACACACGGACACACACAGAGAAACAGCGTCATGTGTGTGTGTGTGTGTGTGTGTGTTCATCCCTCCATCCTTCCCTCCTCTCTGTCTTTTGGTCTGGATTCCTCCTGTGCTTCGTTTTCTGTCCTTACATCTCTCTCTCTCTCTCTCTCTCTCTCTCTCTCTCTCTCTCTCTCTCTCTCTCTNCCCAGCTGCACCGGGACACTCTAAATTATTAACGAGTTTACACACACACACACACACTCTGTCTCCTCTTACGATCAATAAGTCCACAAAAAGCCTTTCTCTCCTCCTCTTTCTCTCTGTTTCTGCCTGACAGGAAGTTATGCTTCTATTCTTTCTCTTCTTCTCCTCTTTAATTTTTTCTCTCCTTTTCACTCTTCTTTCTCTTTCTATCTCTCTTGTCTCATTTACTTTCCCTTTTTTCTCATCTCCTCGTCTTGTTTTCTTGTCTTTTATTGTCTTCTCTCTCCCTCCTTTCTGTTGTTTTTCTTATCTTTTTCTTTTCCTGTTGTATTCTGTCATCTTCCTCTCCTCTGCTTTTTCTCTCCTCCTTCCTTCTTTCCTTTCTTTTCATCCTTTCTTCTCTCTAGTTGTGAAGATTGAGCTGTTATTGTGTTGATTTATTTACAGTGTGTTGAAGGAAAGATGTAAACACACACACACACACACACACCTGTGATGGTTGTTTTTTATGTATTTCGTAAAGTGCAGCATGTTGATTCATTGTTGTGTTGAATGTTTACATGTGCATGCACACGTCTAGTGTGCATCGTGTGTGTGTATGTGTGTGCATCATGTGTGTTTGTGTGTGCATCGTGCATTTGTGTGTGTGCATGGTGTGTGTGTGTGTGTGCGTGTGCGTGTGTGTGCTTGTTTCTGAGGTTTGTGTTTTCAGTCTGAGAGTTGTGTTGAGTTTTGGACCTGCTGGGCTTCCGTCCGTCTCTCAGACAGACTTCAACACGTCAACATTTTCATGCTGCTGCTGATATTTCTTCATTTATATGAAACATGTTTTCCTCGTCACGCCTCACAGCAATGTTAATAATATTAACTAATATCATTAACTATAATAAAAATATTAACTAATATCATTAATATCATTCGCCCTATGACCGCTGGGATAGACTCCAGTGCCCCCGTGACCCTCAACAGGACAAATGGGTAAAGAAAATGGATGGATGGATTAAAAATATTAACAAGAGAATCATTAATATTATTAACTATAATATCATTAATAATATTAATCATATTATTAGCATTAATAATAACAATACTATTATTAACTATAATATTATTAACCATCATTACTTTTAGCAATTTTGATCCCTTATGTCAGCAGAAACTTTTTGTTGTTTCAACATGTAAACATGAACAAAAATACCAGTTTATCTGTCTATAATCTATTACTTTTCTATCAGTTATTGATTTGTTATACCTTTCTCTCTCNACCAGTTTATCTGTCTATAATCTATTACTTTTCTATCAGTTATTGATTTGTTATACCTTTCTCTCTCTTCTCTCACTTCTCTTCCTTCAACATGAAACTCCCATCAGTCTGCTTAATGTGGAGCAGCTCCTCAGTTGTGTGTGTGTGCGTGCGTGTGTGTGTGTGTGTGCGTGCGTGTGTGCGTGTGTCTGTGTGTGTGTGTGGTACAGGAGTAGATGGAGTACTGACAATGAACAGAAGAGGAGAGAGTGTTTAAGACAGGAAGAGAAAGAGGGATGAGCAGAGTCCAGCATGAGTGAGGGAGGCGAGGGTCGAGCGAGCGAACGAGAGGTGGAGCCACAGAGAGAGAGAGAGAGAGAGAGAGAGAGGAGGGATGACAGGATGTGTGGTTGTTGCCGCGGCAGCAGAGGAGGACAGATCTCCACTCTGACAGGAAAACAACA
>VXCM01007939.1:0-13213 GCA_014773175.1 Lucifuga dentata
AGGACTAAGTAAAAATCTAAACAAAAAATCTAAAGCACTACATCTAACAATCTAAACGTCAAGAAAGAAAGTTTAAACATTAATGCTACACACGCTAGCTAGGTTTACTTGAGTTAGCTAAGCTAACTGGTTCTCTTCTTCTGATGAATTTCTGGCAGGCTGTTTAGCTGTTAGCATAATGCTGTACTCCGATGACGTAGGCCAAGGCCAGCTAGAAGGCCCTGAGGTGTAAAAGAATACGCCCATAAAGTATGTCCGAGGAGAATTAGTGACACATAGACTACTGTCTCTATCCCTAATTCAGTGGACACGATGCTCAGATCACCCTAAAGCACCTTAACGAGTCGAAAATTGAGCTATGGACGTAGTCAAATCTATAAGGTCAGGTGATCACCTGAGTTACCTTCAAATCCTTGGAATAAAGCAGGACCCGTTGGTTCGAGTGGCCTAAGGATGGTAATGATGATTGCAGTATTTACCAAGTAAGTCTAACCTTTAAGACTAGTCAGTGCCCGCTCATGGAAAGTGAAATATACTCACCAAGTGTGGAGAAAAAACAGGTCAAGAATTGGAGATACAAAAATGTAAAAATTTATTGAAGAATTACAAAAAGAAAATTCCTCTTCAGGATCATAAAGATCAAAATGTCAGTGAGGCAGAATAAAAATCGAAAAGAGCTTCGAGCTGCGTACAATGGTATAAAAACCAAAAAAGTACATATTGCCCAGAAATCTGAGACTAAGCCCCCAAACTCACAAATCATACACTTTTTATACTCTGAAACCAGCAGATCTCTGCCAATCTCTAAGTGCATGCACTCTCAGCGCATTTCATCTTTAGGTGTGCACCAGAGAAGCATTCCCACACTTTTAGACATAACACTGTATTTTTGTTTTTTTGGATACCAGAACAGCATTCTCACACCTGCGAGTGTTTATCACTCGAAGTCACTGTCCTCACTTAACCTCTACTTTGTGGGCGTAAATATCTGGTGAATACATACTTATTTCCCATCTTCATATTAAGAAAACAACATGAATGTAGAACAATGAAGAAAATGAATAAAAGAAAAGTAAATGTAAATGTAAAACATAATAAATGAATAAATGAGTGATTATGATATTAATGATGAATAAATGAATACATGACTGAATAAATGAATGAATATCTAATAAGATGGAAATCAACAACATTATCATGATGTAATGATGTCATCAAAACCAATCCATCATAATATGAAGAAGAAAATCATATATTATACTAATATAAATGATAATAAGATAAATGATGATATAAAGATAAATGATGATAAGAAAAAAACATGCTAAAGCTAACAAGGTTAATATATTGATATATTCTGGGTCTTATGCTTTTGTACAGTTACATGCTTATATAGAAAAGTAAGGAAAATAAACCAAAGTAAATAAGACNTTATGCTTTTGTACAGTTACATGCTTATATAGAAAAGTAAGGAAAATAAACCAAAGTAAATAAGACCTATAAATCCTTCTTTGCAAGTGATTAGAATCCTTTCTTTCCACATCTCCATATGTTTATTTTTACACATTTATTTCAGCCCAACATGGCAAACTCAAAATCTGATTGGTTAAAGTATATGACAGTCAACAACATCGTCCCATTTNCAACATGGCAAACTCAAAATCTGATTGGTTAAAGTATATGACAGTCAACAACATCGTCCCATTTGCCTGAATAGCAGAGGGGATTCACTGAGATTCTGAAGGCCTCAGGCTAGATTTTTTTACCCGGAGACAGCACAGGTGGAAAATCTGATTGGATAAAAGCTCTAATTTATGTGAGCTGCTCTGGAAGCAGTGAAACTGAGGGAGAGAGTACTGTAGCGATGAAATGACGATAATAACAAAAGTGATGGGAAGGAACTTTGTAAAATACATATAGCATTAATTAAAATATATATTAAATTACATAATTTGATGATTCTGANGAACTTTGTAAAATACATATAGCATTAATTAAAATATATATTAAATTACATAATTTGATGATTCTGACAATCTCTAGGCCAGCAGAAGGCCTTGCTGGCCCTGACGGCCCACAACCTGCAAAAGCTCTCCCCCTCCCCCTCACCTCTGCCATTTTTCACCACTGACCTGTCACCTCTGAACTCACCTCCCCCACCTCCACTCCATCCCTCATCACCTTCAGCTCTGCGGTGAGCTGAAGAAGCAGAATCTTAAGGAAAGCTGCTGGCCCTGACTCTGTCTCTCCTGCTACTCTCACTGTACTGATCAGCTCTCCTCCATCTTGGCTGACCTCTTCAACCCTGGAACAGTGCCAGCCTGCTTCAAGTTGTCAGTCAGCGTCCCGATCCCCAAAAAGCAGAAGATCTCCAGCCTGAATGACTACAGACAGGCTTGCACCACCTCAAACCTGACCTCCAGGACCCCCTGCAGTTTGCCTACAGAGCTAACAGGTCTGTGGATGATGCCATCAACTCTGTCTACATCCTGCAGCACCTGGACAGCCCCAACAACTACACTCTGTTCTTCTCATGGACTCCAGCTCTGCTTCAACACCATCGTTCCTGAACTGCTTGTGGAAAAACTGGCAGAGCTCAACATCTCTTCCATCTGCTGTGGTTCTCCAGCTTCCTCACCAACCAGAAGCAACATGTCAAGGTGGGCAACCTTCTCTGATCCTCTCTTCCTCAGTGCTGGATGTGTGCTTTCTCCTCTTCTCTTCACCCTCTACACCAACGACTACACCTCCAACTGCCATCAGGAGGTCAGCCGTCTGGTGTCATGGTGCGATGACCACAACCTGGAGCTCAAAAATCCAAGAGATGATGGTTGACTTCAGAAGGAAGCCCACCTCACCCCCACTCTCCCCCCTGACAATTCATAGAACTACAGTAAGCAGAGTCTGTTAAACGGTCATCCAGCAGAACTTAAAGTGGGACACCAACACACTTGTTGCTGTTTCCATGCTGCTTTAAACATCAGGCTGTGAAAAACCATCACATTCTCTAGATGCTCTCCAATTTGCATATAGGTCTGGAAGAGGGGTCGATGATGCCAAACTGTTCCTCACAGACTGTGTTCATAAACATCTAGAACAAGCTGGCTCATATGTAAGATTACTGTTTGTTGATTTTTCATCAGCATTTAACACCATGCAGCCTCATATACTGGTTGAAAGATTAATTTCTAGCTTTCAGTTTGACCACCATCTTATCCGGTGGATTATCAGCTTTTTTACCAACAGAACACAGACAGTAATTGTAAATGGTCAGTCATCTGGATCTCTATGTGTTTCCACTAGTTTGCCACAAGGTTGCGTACTCTTACCTCTGTTTTTTATTTTGTACACGGACGCTTGTCGCAGCAAATATAAAGATCACTATATTGTGAAATTTGCGGATGACAGTGTGTTAGTGAGCCAGGTCAAACACATGGAGCATTCTCAGTGAATTCATAGAGTGGTGTGACAACTCATATTTAAATCTGAACGTGCTTAAGACCAAAGAAATGATTATTTCAACAAAAAATACACACACACAGGCTGCTCTGTAACAACCATTCATGGTGAGAATGGTGAAGTAGTCCAGAGATACAAATATTTGGGAAGCGTTTTTGATGACAAGTTAAAATTCAGTGAGAATACAGATGTTATTGTCAGGAAAGCCCAGCAGCGTCTTACATAAGCTCAGCTCCTTTGGAGTGGATAAAACCATGCTGCAGTTATTGATACGTCCTTTGTCGAAAACATTTTGACCTTTTCTCTTATCTGTTGCTTTTCTTCTCTGAGTCAGAAAGACAAAAATAGATTGCAAGGTCTTGTAAATGTCAGTTCCAAAATTATTGGTAAAACACAGCGATCGCTGGCACAGTTAAATTCCCACCAGGTACTGAATAAAGCGTATGCTATTATAAATGATCCTATGCATGTCCTTCATGACTCCTTCACATTGATGTCCTCTGGAACATGCTTTAGGAATCCTTCATGTAAAACAAACAGAAGAAAGTTTGGTTTTGTCCCAGAGGCTATAAGATTGATAAACACCAAAGGTAAAAGAGGAAAGTTCTTGGTACCGATTAGCAATCCACATTAGTATTATCACTATTGTATGTATGTATGTGTGTATATATGTGTGTGTATATGTGTGTGTGTGTGTGTGTATATATATATATATATAGATAGATATATATTAGCATTTTAACTTTTGTATCTGTATTTATTAGGCTTTTAAATTCTATTGCCCACACTGTGCANAGCATTTTAACTTTTGTATCTGTATTTATTAGGCTTTTAAATTCTATTGCCCACACTGTGCACTTGTAGGTTTTTGTCTTCTTTGGTGTTCTGTAATTGCCCCTTGAGGGACTAATAAAGTATTTTTGAATTGAATTTGAATTGAACATTGATGAACGTTTGTGCCTTTTGAATAAATGCAGCAACCCATTTCTGCTGCATTTAGAAGCAGATCTGTGTAGTAACACGTTCCATTTACTCGGTTACACTTACTTAAGTGACTTTTACCACAAAATTGTACTTTACCGAGTAGTTTTATTTTATTGCAGGATACTTTTAACTCATACTTGAGTATATTTATGAAGAAAAACATATACTTATTCTCCTATACATTAGGTCGCACTCTTTGCGTTACTTCTTTATTAATTGTGAGACATCGCTCCGACGCAATGAGTCAAAATTCTCTGCTTTCTGCACTGCAGCAGAGAAAGTGGAAGCGACTGTTCCACTGTGTGTGAGAGAGCTTTGGTCCAATCACATTCAGCGTCCTGTCATCTCCATGACAACAATGGGTTGACACGGCTTGATCAATGGGCTGGCTAGTGCCTTTGCATATACAGTAATATAATATGAATTAAAATGAACTTAAACTAAGCAAATACGATTTTTTTCTTGCATAACTGTCTTGGCATTTAGACGAAAACTGGATTCTAAAAAGAGAAAGGCTAACACAGAGAAACAGCGACAATTACAGAGTTATTCGTTCCTGGATTCATTGGCATTTTCGTCTGCNCAAAGTCTACCAAAACTAGCAGCTACATAATGCGTTTCTGTCTTTTTCTTCCTAAAAATGTGACGTTTCAGCTTCTAAGAATCAACATGGAACTTGAGGAAACGTGGTGCTAAGCTGCAATGTTAGTACTTAACTAGCTGCTGCTGCTAATGCTAACTCAAGTTTTCCTGTTCTATTCTGAGTAAATTCATGAAGCTAACCTAGCTAACTGTCTTAGCTAATTGCTGCCTGCTAATGCTAACTCAAGTTTTCCTGTTCTACTGTGAGTAAATTCATGAAGCTAACCTAGCTAACTGTCTTGGGGCCAGGCCAGAATTGTCATGTGGTAAATATCTGATTTATTACTGTCTACTATTTCTTTATATGATATGATTTGGATTGTATTAGAAGCTACTTGTGGCTACTTTGCATTTTTTTTCCTCAGATGAGCACTTTATAGCTTGTTGATTATTCTACAGAATAAGCTTGATCAAAGTTACTACTCAAGTCATCTTTTTATAGATACTTTATTACTCTCATTCAAGTAATTATTTTGGTGACTACTCTGACTTATACTTGAGTTACTATTATCATAAAGTAACAATACTTTTACTTGAGTACAGTTTCTGGCTGCTCTACACCCGTCTGTGAAGAAGCTCAGATCAGCCACACAGATGTACAGGAAAGCTCAGCCATCATTCAGACTCAGCTCAGGAAGGAAATACGCTCTCTCTCCACCTCAGCCTGATGCTGCTGTGAGTGTGTTTGAGTGCAGAGGATACCTGAACTCAAACACACCTGCATTCCACAATGACAGGAACATGTCACACTGAGTGGGTGTGGGTGTTTCTGCCTTTAGGGAATAAATGTCACTAACTGTTGCTGCTGCAGTTCAAACTGAAGAAGCTTTCAGATGAACGGCCAAACATTTTCAAGCTGCTTTTTCCAAACGGCGACACTTCTTCTACCTTCCACACACATTTATATTAAGTGTGTGTGTGTGTGTGTGTGTGTGTGTGTGTGTGTGGACAGTCTGCATGCTGGATTATAAACCTGTTCACCCGGAACAAGATGCTGCAGATAATAATGATAATACTGTGTTTAGGATGATGAAGATGCTGTTTCTTTTTCTACACCGTCCTGTATTTTTATATGCTTATATAAACATTAAAGTTTCATCTTGGCTAATGTTAGTCCATGTGTATTATCTGTAAGGATCCATACTGAAAACTCTGAGTTAAATTGATCGCTGAATGTTTTGTGGCATCAGGAAAGCAGCTCTGCTGGGATTTTTGGTGGAAAAAGGAAAAGAATTTAAAATGAAGACTTTAGCACCAGAATCAACTCTCAGCATTATTATTACTGAGATTATTATTATTATCTCAGCATGTAACTTCATGACTCCAAAAAAGTGAATGTGGTGTTAAGTTGCTCTTTAAGCAGGAAGCTGATTCTGCTTCTTAGCCACATTTACACCACCGGCACTGACAATCCAACCCATCTTTAAAGAAACAAACTTACAGCCTTCATCTCTCAACAATTACACACCTGTTCTGAAACTCCCCTTTATATGAATAAAATGTCTGAAAAAGCAGGTTTTAGATACTTGCATATGGAACATATTTTGTGCCACATTCAAACAGTGAATTATAACATGTAATAGTTAAAATGTACCTGCTTCAAATAACAAATACTCAGGTTGAATAATAAAAGGACAAACATCAAACAATGAATACTCACAAGAAATAATGAATACTGAACTCAAATAATGAAAGCCAACTTTTCTATAATAAGGAAATATGCTGATTGGCTGTTAATGTTGATAATCTCTATATTGTACTTGAGTGTTTTAATCATATTTTCTTTTTGTCGTATCTTGGCTGTAAAGGACATTCCACTGTTTTAAAGTAAAGTAAGTAAGTAAAGCAGAAAGTTTCACTGATGATGAGATATAGATCCACTTCCTGTGATGCTGATGAGCGTTCAGAACAGCTGTGTCAGTGTTTCCTCTGAATGCTAAGCTGAGTTTGTTCATGTGTCCAAATCAAGGAAAATTCATCTGACCTACATTACTGACTTTTTAGATCTTATTTTGGATTTGATTTTCAGATTTTAGATCTTTTACAGTTAATCTCCAGAATGGAATCGTAACAGGCATAGATGATCAGAGTGGTGGTGTGGGGCAAGGGGACTCTGAATCTCATTTCCTGTCTTAAATTACCATTGGAAACAGGACAATGCGTCGTTGTCTTCCCCTGGGTTGAGATTAAACACAAACAGCGAGTATCCGTCATTAAATTCCTGACAGTTGATGCTCAGAGGTAAATCTTTCAGATGTCTCCCCGTAGCACTAAACATGTTGTAAAACTCTCTGACCGAAATGCCGTGGTTAAACTGGGGCTGGAAAGCCTTACCTGGAACCTGTCTGCCGTCGTGACAGAGGGCCAGATATTCCACGTCGTTGTGTGTAAAATTGAAGGGTGACAGGTCTTTTCTTCCCGTGAAGACTTCATGGTGTACCATACCCAAAACCATATATTTGGGCATCGTGCCCAGAAAGAGGTTCTCCTGGTTACATATCTGGGAATTCACAGGGATGGAGTATGTTTTCACACTGACGCATGACAGGGGGGTAGAGAGCGTTACCCTTCAACAAGGTGGCTGTGTGTCCCAGGCGGACTGCGGGGGAGACGGATGCTTTTTTAACAAACAGCGCTGCCCCTATTATTTTCAAAAGATAAGTGGAGTCGCAGGCTCCCATGAGGCAGAAGGCGTCGCTGGCTCGGGTCAATTTGATTCTCATATCCACAGAGTTCAAAAGGAGTCTCTCGCAGAAAAATATGTCACCGTGGAGGGAACCCAGCAGGGGTACTTCTCTGGAATTGGTGGAAAAGGTGGCTCTGGCATTGAGCCCTCGGTTAGGACCGTTGTTGATCACGATAGAATCCATAGCTCCCGACGTATCTTTGTAAAAACGACCCACGCTGAATTGACTCTCGAGGGTATCTCTGGAAAAGTTGAGCAGGGTTTCAATCATGGCTCTGTATGGGTGCGTGGCACTAGCCTGGGAAATCAATCTATCCCCCAGAATCATGTTGCACTGGCTGAAAATTGTATTGAGAGGATAATTGATCAGACCCACGGGCGCGTCGTCCGCCAGGTCTGTACCATCCGCGTTGGTAATTTTCACGTGGAGATGCAGCAAGGTATCGTTTAGATCCAAATACTTTTCAACATCTCCAGGGATAAAGAACTCAATGGGGCCCCCGTCGGTGATGAGGTAGAATTTCGGTGTAAAACTATCTTCGATAGATAGCTGTGTCATGGGAGCTGAAAATAAATCCATCTCCACCAGGGTGCACTCGGGCGATTTTTGATGTAAAAGAGCCATGTTCCCGATTAAAAGATATCAGTGGTCCGGGCAGACTTCCTACGCTTAGGCTCGCCACTCTTGACTGATTTCCTCTTTTTAGAGTCCCTGCGTTTTTTAGAGACCCGGTCTCCCAGTGGTCGCCTCCTCACTCTACGTGACAAGACCATAATCTCTCCAGATCCCTCTTGATTCGTCATTCTCCCCACCTCTTGTTTCATCACGTCGGAGGTGATGTTGCTTGCGGCCGTTTTAAGATGAGGCTTAGCGACGGCAAAAACTTTTTTCAACAGAGGGGAGACAAAACTAAACAATTTCGAGAAGACGGAGCCTATACTTCAACCGTACATGACAGGTGTTCCGTAAAAACTGGGTAAAGGACCCCCTACCTGACTTTCATAATAGTTTATAAAGCGATGAGGATCCTCTCTCTGAGCCATGTCTTTAGTTTACAGAGGCGTAGCCAGTCTAAAGTGAAGCTTCACGATACTCTTCCCGTAGACAAAGTCCACACACCTGTTGCGATCCATTTTTATCTCTATGTGAATACTTTTGATGCGATTTTTTGACAATCGCAAGTAATGTATCATATTGTGCCTGATGCTCACCACGTCTCCAAAATCGCCTTTGACGGTCACCACACTTAGCAATGTTGCGTGACTGTGGCCAACCTGTTGATACTGAATGATGTCTGTGTAAACAAACAGGTTATACATGCCAATTTTAAGATTGCAGGGGTAGGGAGCCGAGTGGTGGGAGAGGGTCCACCATTCACCGTCCTTCAAGCCCAGCATAAAGGCCAAGGGGGCGTACACACAGATTTTGTACTGACCGCTGCCTTTAAAATCGATGCATTTGGTCACGTTGTTGTAAGAAGCGTTGGCAGTGGGGTCATAGTTTCTGAGGTAAGGGACAATTTGTTCCAGGAGCTCTTTTGGTTTGTCATAATACCCTCCCCGACCAAACTTTTGAATCACCAATGGTTGCGGTTCATCCATCGTTTTGTTTAACTCAAAATAAGACAGATCCCGCGGTAAAGTATATCAGCTGTGCGGGTAAATGACTTCGCACAGACCCACCACCCATTCTCCATTTAGCTCGATAGCCTTAGCCAGATCCACTGTGTCACTGGAGCTGGTGTTATTTTTAAATGCATCTTTACTGGCACTGGAGGGCAGGGTCACATAAAACCCTATGTCAGTCATCACATCCATGATGGAATGAACGCTCTAGCATTGGTGCGCATTGTTTTTATATATATTTTTCAAATCCGAGGCCTTGACCCAGCTGTTGAATTTCATGGGCCAGTTTTTCCAGCGTACCAAAACCTGTTTTTCACCCCAGATGGTACATTGTTTCAATATTTCTTCCACTTGATACATCTTGTCTTTAGCCATTTTCACTTTTTGCAACTCTGCCTCATAAAACAAGCCCTCAATAGGTTCTCCATCATAATCTTGGAGTCTGTACATGGGGGGAGTATGAGGAATGCAGTCGACCACTGTAAACACTTCATCTGTAAAACTTTGTATTTTTTATCAAACACTCCTCTTAGTTTGGATATTCTGACAACATTGCCCTTTTTAAACTTCATCTTGATCGTACCCTTGTGTTGATTGGAAAATGTTCCGTACAGGTTTCGAAACACTTGAGAGGTGTTCTCGGACGTCACCTGCATAGGTGCCATTTTTATACTTGTATGATAGCTGTGATTGTAGCTTTTCACCAAATCTTGTAAAACATCGAGGTATCACCTTGTATTGTTAGCCGTAAAATATCTCCACATTCTAGTTTTTAATGTAGGGTTAAATCTTTCAATCATCGAGGCCTTCAGGTCACTGGCTGTGGCAAAATGTATGATACAGTGTTTCTTCATCAAAGTCTAAAAACTCTTGTTGAAAAATTCTTTACCGGAGTCCGTTTGTAGCTTTTCCAGGTCTGACTGTCTTTAAAGATGGATTCAAAGGCCCTCACCACCTCGCCGGCTGTTTTTCTCTTCAAAACACATACATAAGCTTTTTTTGAAAATACGTCTATGACCGTTACTAAATAATTAAACCTGTCATTATGTTCCGCCAAGGCCTGCATGTCACAAAGGTCAGCTTGAAATTGCTTTAAAGGCCTGGGGACAAAAACCCTGTTTCTGGTAAAATGTGTTCTGGCCAGTTTATGCAGAGTGTAGGCATCCTGCTCAGATAAAAACTCCCTAACGTCTTCAAGCCTGACTTTCTTTCCTGTTTCATTTTCCACACCCTGATGGAGTCGTTCTACTCCTCCAAAGCTACCCAGATGGGCTGGGTTGTAATACACTCTTTTCATGACCCATTTCTCAGCCATCCTGCTTTCAATGACCTCTCAGGGTTTAATGAAAAAAACACCACTCGGGAGTGCTTTTTTATTCTTTTTGTTTTCATCTTTATTGATACATCAAAAAGCATAAGGTTATTGATAACGACAAGCAGCATAAANTTTTTGTTTTCATCTTTATTGATACATCAAAAAGCATAAGGTTATTGATAACGACAAGCAGCATAAATGGTTCAAGAGCATAACATACATGTTTTTTTTCACAAGATACATTGTCTAAAATGGTTAAGATACAGCGTCTACAAAAAGGTTAAGATACAATGTCTCAGGACATGGTTCAAGAGCGTAAGTTACATTTTCTTTTTTCTTTAATCTAAATGTTGAAAACTTAACAACCTTTCCAACACCCAGTCACCATTTTCAGCTGTCCTATAATTACCACATCCTGTCCAACCAAATGTTCGTACATATCGTTGATGGGCTCGCAGATCTTCCTCACAGATTTCAGTTNCCTGTCCAACCAAATGTTCGTACATATCGTTGATGGGCTCGCAGATCTTCCTCACAGATTTCAGTTTGTGTAAAAGAGTCTCTGCCATGGTTTTGACCCTAACATCATCCTCTCGGATGTTGCGCATGGTCAGCAAACGTTGGATGGAAGGAATGAATCGAGGGGTGTAAAGCACTTCATCAGCCTGTGAAAGTGGTTCGCGTAGAAGTCATCTTCTAGCGAGTACAAACACTCGTGTTCTCTCTGGCTAGGATGATTGATCTGACGCCCAAAACACTGCTCACGCCGGTACTCGTGGAGGGCCATGCTGAGCAGATGGAGCACGGCGGATTTTACAGCGGTGAAGAAAGCTGAAGACAGCCAGCTATCGATTTCATCCTCCTGGCTCTCCACCTCTCCCTGAGAAGACGAAGGAGAATTGATTGGGATCAGGATGGAGGAGCATCGAGAACTGAGGGGCCGAGCGGACATCTCCATCTTGTCGTCCGCGTCGTGTGGATCTGGAGAGGCCAGATGCTGGGACTCCTCCGTGTCAGAGTCAGGTGAGGGTGGACATTGGGAGTCCTCCACCCCGCAGTCCAGAGACGGCTTTGACTGGAGGTCCGCGTGATCCGCCTGACAGAGCTGGGAGGCTGGAGAAGGAGTTCAAGTGGGGGTGAACCCTCGGCGGTCTCCAGTGATATAGAGGAATGAAGCCTTTGGGGCCTCGGGTCGGGGGCTCCAGAAGGTGGTAATCCGTCTTTGGAGGCAGCGTCGGTTGATGGTGTCCATGTCTTTTTTCTCGTGTGGATCAATGTGTGCAGTGTTAGCCGTCGTCTCTCCTTTTAAGTTGTAGAGGGCATGGCAGAGGCATGGTTAAGATGGGACTGAGGCTGGTGGACGGGGTCTAGAAGATCAAAGTTTTCTTCACTGCAACAATGTCATTATAGTTGTGGCAGCTGCGGAAGAGAGACGTAATTCTTTCTCCTATTTCTTCCATCTTTTCCATCCAAACGGTAAGCNTGCGGAAGAGAGACGTAATTCTTTCTCCTATTTCTTCCATCTTTTCCATCCAAACGGTAAGCGGCAAGGCTAACAGTGTCTGAAATACACCGCAGTCTGAATTAAGACAAAGTCCTCCGCGGGTCCCTTCACCCTAGTTCCCCGCAGAGTAGCGCGGAAGAACCATCAACCAGAGGCTGAGGTTTTCAACTGCCAGACGGCACTGAAAATGATCTTGCTCTCAGCCACCTCGTCGGAGAGAGGCTCCTGTTTTAGTCATTTAGCAGGTACAGGGTCTTCTTCTTGTTCCAATTTCACGGGTGCAGGGACTTCTTCTTCTTCTTGACCCCCTTTAAGATGTTGATCAGGCACCACCAGTTGTTGGAAGTCAGCATCGGTGTGGGAGTCAGAGACCCCAGCTCTTCACTTTCTTCCAGCTGATACAACCAGACGTCACCCATTTCATACTTGACCACATACCCCCAGCATCCTTGCAGCCCGTATGGTTTTAACGACCATTGTTCGCAGAGAGAGTCAGTCAGCAGTGCCTGCGTCCGACACAGATACACCATGCTTCTCTTTGGAGTGCCTGTGATTGAGCTTGATTCTTGGAAGATTGTGACGGGTATCTCGCAAATCAGCGGAGGCATGTTAAGTTTCTTAAGCCATAATTCTTTCTCCCCGGCATCAGGAATCAATTTGCTGCAGATGCTCTGCGCGGATTTAACCCTTGGCATGGTGAGTTCTCTCTTTTTTCAGATTTTTGCTAACGTCGCTCGTTAGCTGATGCACAGACTCTTATGGGGTTCTACAGAATGATTTCCACGCCCCCCTTTCTTTCATTGGCCGTTTTGTACAGAGGGGAAGAGGCATCAGTTGTTTTTGTCAAATGTGTGTGCGTGTGTGTTTATACACATTTAGATCTCAGGCCTGTTGATTCAGCCAGCATGTTAATGCTCAGACATGCCATCAATCCTCAGCAGTTTCTGGGCCGTCGTGTGTGTGTGTGTGTGTGTGTGTGTGTGTGTGTGTGTGTGTG
>VXCM01007942.1:0-19391 GCA_014773175.1 Lucifuga dentata
AGCTCAAACTGGGTTCTGCAGCAAGACAACGATCCAAAGCATCAGAGCAAGTTCACCTCTGAATGGCTCAGAAGGAACAAAATTAAAGTCCTGGAGTGTCCTAGTCCAAGTCCTGACCTGAACCCCATTGAGATGCTGTGGTGGACCTGAAAAGAGCCGTTCATGCTGGAAAACCTCCAATGTGGCGACACTAAAGCAGTTCTGCAAAAAAGAGTGGAACAAAACTCCACACAGCAATGTCAGAGATGATCTCAGTTATCAGAAGGGTTGGTTCAGTTGTTGCTGCTAAAGGCAAAACTAGCTGTTAAGTTCAGGAGGCGAATACTTTTACACACAGGCCTAGTTGGTATTACATAACCTTTTTGCTTCAATAAATAAAATTATCATTTAAAATGTGTATTTTGTGTTTGCCCATGTTGCCTTTGATGTATGTTATATTTTGTGTGAAGATCTGAAAGTTTATTATGAGATAAACACAAAAACAGAAGAAATCAGGAGGGGTTGAATGTTGCAGCCAGGATTACCTTGCTTACAGACTGAAAACTGTCCAGCGCAACATGAAAGGAAATTAATTAAAGAGCAGGTCAGTCTTCTTATCAAGATAACCCAAAGACTCAGCATGTAACATCTTCAACAGCAGCTGTCAGGCAACAAATGTAGAGAAGCCATGTCTATGATGAAGCATTCATCAGAGCAGCAAGCAGTCAAAGAGAAAGTGAAGGCAACTTTCAGCATAGAGCGTGGTACATGATCCAAAAAAGTCTTCTCTCACCCTGGATTACTTTACGAGATTCTTGGATGTACCAGGCTAGGTAAGAAAAAAATTTGATTTGGTACAATAAGTGCATTTAGCACACCCCATGAAATGGGTTTTGTGTCGTGTTTGACTTGATTTCTTGTGCTTGATTGATCAAGACTTCAGACTGCTGTTTGGAGAGGAGGTGGCAGGCAAGTTCATTGCTAAATGTCCAACACTCTACAAGCCCAGGATCATTGCTGATAGCAAAAAGCTATGCCCTAGCACATCAGCAGGAATTGAATGAAAATGGTGAGTGTGATCCTGTGTAGTTTCTGAGTTGGCCTGCAAGTCCCAGCAGAATACTCATGGGATTTGTTATTGTATTGGTTCAGGCTGGGACAGTGATTTGGCATCTATCCTGCTACTTGTTCATCTGTTACCTCCAACTGTCAAAGGAAGGAAGGAAGACAGGAAAAATCAGTGTTACTGAGGCTGCTGACTGCATGGTCAAATTCCTGAAAGTGTGAGAAATAAAATGACTTACCATTAAATAACAACCACTGAAGCACAGCTTGTTAATTTCTCTTATTCCATAGTATGAGAGCGTCCTATAGTTTGGATGAGAATAACTATGCAAAGTGAAAAATGTTAACTTACAATCGGTGAAGATTCTCAGTCATCCAGGTAGAGGATATCTAGAAGTACTAGGAAAAGGTAATGGATAAACTGAACTGGTTAAATCTATTATACGTGTTACAGGTAGGAATGATTTCTGTCACAGTTCTGCATGTCTGATCAGCTACTCACCTGCCATTTCTGCCTGCCTGGTCCTCAGCCACTGACCTGCCATTTCTGCCTGCCTGGTCTTCAGCTCCTCACCTCTGTTCATCAGCCTGATTCTCTTCAGGTGTGGACGCTGTCACTAATTGGCACCAATTAGGCACGTATTTAAGCCCCAGTCTCACACTCACCCTTTGCCAGATTGTTCTTAGCCATCCCCGATGCAAGACATTCCAGCGTTTATTTGTGGTCTGACCTTCTGTTATCGAACCTGCCTGCCTTGGACTATTCTGCTCATCGCCCCCCTGGTTATTACTTCTGCCTTCTGTCCTCGACTCCGATTCCAGTCTCTGCTTTTGGACTCCTTGTTTGACTGTGTCTGTGTGGGCACATTGTCCTGCCAGTTTTTCTGTCTGCCTCTGTGTTGGACCGAGAGCCCTATTGAAGAACTTTACTTGTCAGAGTTGTACTGTGTGCTGCATTTGGGTCCTAACCACACCCGTCACAGTACAATCTGGCCAGAAATGGATCCAGCGCACACACCTTTTCCTGTGGACCACTTGGAGCGGATCGAGAGGGTTCTGCAGCAGCATGAGGAGTGATTAGTTGCTGACCTCTCCGAATCCTAGAGAGCAGCGGCAGCGCGTGAGTGGGCTCTCGCTGCTTTGACCGCCCAGATCCAGCAGCTGGCTCAGACGCGGTCCCAAAGACTTGCTCCGGCTTCCTGTCAGCCAGCTCCTTCTGTTTCGGTCTGTGCTTCGGCGTCCTTCGGGCCGGCCATTGCCCCGGATCTTCTCAGGCCAGTCTCAGTTCCTGTTCCATTCGGGCCTGTGTCTGACCCGGGTTGCCTCCAGCTGGTCTCCCCTTTTCTGGGCACCCGCCTGGCCATAAGGGGTCGTGGTCACGCCGCCGGGAGGGGCAGTCAGCTAGTTAAAGCTCCTTCTCCTGACTCAGCTCCGGTGGCTCCTGTTCCTGCGGCATCAGTAGCCATGCCCCCAGATCCAGCGTCAGCAGCTGCATCTCCGCCTTCCGCACCGGCTACAGAGGCGGCAGCAATGACATCACCCTTGACACCGGCTACGGAGGCTGTAGCGGTGTCTCTGCCTTCCGCACCGGCTACGGAGGTGGAAACGATGTCTTCACCTTCGGCACCAGCTACAATGGCGGCAGCGATGACATCATCTTCGGCACTGGCTATGGGGGCAGTAGCGGTGTCCCCGCCCTCTGCACTGGCTACAGTAGTGGCATTGATGTCTTCGTCTCCCTCAGCAGCGGCTTCATCAGCTAATTCAGCCTCACCTCCGAAAGCAGCTACCACACCCGCACCTTTGATCTCTGCTGTTGGCCCTGCCTGCTCAGGTTATCCACCTCTGCCATCTACCCTGCCAGATAAATCTGTTTCTGCTAGTGTGGACTGTTCCCCTAAGTCTGGGCAGGCTGCTGTTCTTGGACTCGTGTTCAGATCTTCAACCTGAGATGTCGGCAGTTCCTGGACCTCAATATTCAGACTTTTCACCAGACCTGAGCTCTGACCAGCCATCTGACCAGCCAGAACCTGTTCTCCTGAGCTCCGTCCAGCCATCAGAGCCGCCTGTTCTCCTGAGCTCTGACCAGCCATCAGAGCCGCCTGTTTTGAGCTCTGACCAGCTGTCAGAGCCACCTGTTCTCCTGAGCTCTGTCAAGCCGTCAGAGCCACCTGTTCTCCTGAGCTCTGTCCAGCTGTCAGAGCCGCCCGTTCTCCTGAGCTCTGCCCAGCCGTCAGAGCCGCCGGTTTTGAGCTCTGCCCAGCCGTCAGAGCCGCCGGTTTTGAGCTCTGCCCAGCCGTCAGAGCCGCCGGTTTTGAGCTCTGCCCAGCCGTCGGAGCCACCTGACCTCCCGAGCTCTGACCAGTCGTCGGAGCCGCCTGTTCTCCCGAGCTCTGACCAGTCGTCGGCGCCGCCTGTTCTCCTGAGCTCTGACCAGTCGTCGGCACCACCTGTTCTCCCGGACTCTGGCCAGCCCTCGGCGCCGCCTGTTCTCCCGGACTCTGGCCAGCCCTCAGAGTCGGCTGTTCTCCCGGACTCTGGTCAGCTCTGAGCCGCCGGTTCTCCAGGGCCCCGACCTACTGTCAGTGCTGCCCGAGTTCCGTTGCTCCAATCCTCTGTCAGAGCCGCCTGATATCCTGGGCTCTGAGCGATCATCAGAGTTGCCAGTCCAGCCTGGGCTCCTGGGCCTTGACCAGCTTTTGGAGTCGACTGTCCTGTATAGTTTCCTGCATGGTGCCATGAACATAGAGCCTATCTGTTCCAGTCAGCTTATGTCTGCTCTACCTGACTTCCAGCGCCCAGNGCCATGAACATAGAGCCTATCTGTTCCAGTCAGCTTATGTCTGCTCTACCTGACTTCCAGCGCCCAGGTCAGCCACCTTCTGCTCTACTGGGTTTCCAGCGTCGGGGCCGTCTGCCCGAGTCTTCTGCTCCGCCCGGCTTCCAGCGCCGGGGCCGACCGCCCGAGTCTTCTGCTCCGCCCGGCTTCCAGCGCCTGGGCTGGCCGCCTGAGTCTTCTCCTCTCTGCTGGTCGAGAACGATCCGGCGGACCTATCGGAGGAGTACTAGCCATTGTTGGGCTTTTGGGGACGTCGTGAGCTGTCCCTTGGGGGGGNNNNTGTCACAGTTCTGCATGTCTGATCAGCTACTCACCTGCCATTTCTGCCTGCCTGGTCCTCAGCCACTCACCTGCCATCTCTGCCTGCCTGGTCTTCAGCTCCTCACCTCTGTTCATCAGCCTGATTCTCTTCAGGTGTGGACGCTGTCACTAATTGGCACCAATTAGGCACGGATTTAAGCCCCAGTCTCACACTCACCCTTTGCCAGACTGTTCTTAGCCATCCGCAATGCAAGACATTCCAGCGTTTATTTGTGGACTGACATTCTGTTACCGACTCGGCCTGTCTTGGACTATCCTGCTTGTCGTTTCCCTGGAAACCACCTCTGCCTTCTGTCCCCGACTCCGATTCTGGTCCCTGCGCCTGGGTTCCCCGTCTGTCAGTCTCTGTGTAGGCACTTTGTCCTGCCTGTTGTTCTGCCTGCTTCTGTGTTGGACTGAGAACGTTATTAAAGAACTCAACTTNTTGTCCTGCCTGTTGTTCTGCCTGCTTCTGTGTTGGACTGAGAACGTTATTAAAGAACTCAACTTGTTAGAGTTGTACTGTGTGCTGCATTTGGGTCCAAACCCCACCCGTCACAGATTTCATTTAAACAATGGATTTAGGTTATTTTCTGTCCTCTCTCAGGTGGGAATGAACATGCAAACATTCTTTGACAAAGTTGGATCAGCACATCCCTTCCTCCTCTGTTGGAGAGAACAAGAACTGTATGCTGAAGTTTTACGTCAGAAGCCTATTCCTTGTATGGGGCAGACAGCTGTTGCTGCTTTTGATGAGGCCCTGTACAATGTTTACACATTTATCCAAACCACCGTTTATGATATTGATGCAGACACTGCAAAAGAGAGTCAAAGGCTCAAACAAATCAGAGTCAGAATTCATTTTCATTTAATTTACTCATGCTTTATACAGTATCCAGACAGTCTTTGTGTTTGAAGTGTGGTGAGCATGGATGTTCACCTTTATTTTACACATACTATGGGTTCAAGAAACATCTAGTGAGAGTTCATAAAGATGGTGTGGATGGTAACAATTCGAACATAGTTATTGATGATGGTGTCTCTGGTTTAATTTAACTGACCCTCCAAGCACTCCCTTGGTTCCAGTCAGAAAAACAAAATTACTGGATTTATGTAGCTCAATTATTGCACAGCTACAAGCATCTGGAGTTGCTGAAAGCACTGTACTGTACTCTCTTGGACGTAGCAAGATGGCTTCTGTGTTTGGCTTTGCTACTGCTCGTCTCCTATCTTTTCTGGGTTTGTCCATTTTATTGTTGAGTGTGTTTGTCCATGATCTGTCTGCCGCTCAGGTCTAGGATCGCCAGACTCTTCTCCACATTAGACTATCCATGGTGCAGGCTTTTGCTGTCCCAGGTTCGATGTTGGTACCTTTCAGCGCCTCTGGTTATGGTCGGCTCCACCTACACAATGTCGGCTCTTCCTGCATCGACACTCACCAGGGTGTCGATGCAGGAAGCAGGGGAAAAGAGCCAGGATGCAGGTACAGCTGAGGCAGCTGTGGAAACTTGGCAGTGGCTTGGAATCCCATTGTTTGTGTCCCATGACCCTGCCCTCAGTGCCTACCTGGTTTCCCTGGTCCTGTCCTTCCCTTGATGGTAGCTACAGTTAGTCTTGGCTCCAGAGGTGTTGATCACTCTCCTGGTGCTATACTGGACATCCAAACCCCTGGAGAGGAATCACCGGATTCTGTGCTCCCTTCTATGAGCTTCAAATGAGCGGCAAGTTGGTAGGATGCCTCCCAGAATGGCGCTGATAAACGCACAATCTATTTCAAACAAGCCTTTATTATTAAACGATCTCTTTCAATCAAAGAGTTTGGATTTTTATGTTTGTGACCAAAACCTGGCAAAGGAGCAACAAATTTGTGTCCCTAAATGAACTCTGTCCCGTTGGATGCACCGGTAGTTTCATCTGCACACCTAGGATGACCCGGCAGGGCAGCGGCCTTGCCACGGTGTTTGGCTCACAATTTGATTGTCGTGTGATAGATATTGGCACTTTTATATGGTTTGAAGCGCAACTGGTTAAAGTCAACAGCTCAAATCCCCTTTACTGCGCGGTAATCTATTACCCTCCTGGACCAAAGGGATCCTTCTTGTCAGAATTCTCCGACTTTTTATCTACTCTTTTTAAACATGACAGGATCATTATCGTTGGAGACTTTAATACGCATGTGGATGACATCAACAGTAGCTTTGCCTCTGAATTTATGAGTGTTGTGGACTCATATAATTTTATTCAACATGTGTCTGGTCCTCCCCATACAGGTGGTCATACTTAAGTCAGACTTAGTGTTGATAATGTCTGCCTAGAAGATGCTTTTATTTCAGACCATAAATGTATTTTATTTAACACCAATTTTAGTGCAATTTCCCTGCCTAGGAGACTTGTTCAGTCTTGTATTCTTAACAATACTTCTTTGGAAAAGTTTTTCTCAGCCTTTTTTAAACTCTGATCTCTCTGTTTACACCACACTCTACCCCTTGGATAAATGAAGACATACATATTTTTAAATGTAACTGCAGGAGAACTGAGAGCCTGTGGAAAACTACTAAACTTTATGTTCATTATCTACACTTGAAAGATCTGCTAGCTATCTATAACACCATGATTAAGGATGCCAGAGCTGCCTACTTTTCCCAGCTTATTACAAAAAGCAAAGGAAATCCCAGGGTTTTATAGAGTTTCATCAACAGAATTGTATCCCCTACAGTCCCTGCTATTCCTGTTTTTTCATCCTCAGACTGTGACAGGTTTCTCTCCCATTTTGTTACAAAGGTCAGGGATATTCACTCTGGGATTGTTTCTTTTCCTAATTTATCCACAAATGACTTCCTGCATCAGCCTCTGCTTTTAGATAATTTTGCACCTGTCTCCCTTCAGAATCTCCACGATATACAGCGTTGAAATTGGAGAAACCACTTGTAAATATTAGTTGTGTTGAGCTATTTAAATTGTTCTTGTTTGATCTGTTTATTGCAAACACCTGAAAGTTTGTCAATTTTGCCAATAAACCTAATTTGCAATGGGGGTTGAATAATTTTGAGTGCAACTGTAGTTCACAGTATGTCCTCCTTAACATGTCCCCTCGACATATTATCCAATTCTTTCCTGAAAAATATATTTCATGTTATTGGTCCATGTTTAGTTTCCGTTATCAATAGTTCCCTTGAAGCTGGTTCTGTTCCAGCATAATTAAAAAAAAAAACAAAAAAACAATCTAACCTCTGCTCAAAAAACCTAAACTTGATCCCTCCCTTTCTGAAAGCTGCAGACCCACCTCTAAGTTATCTTTCATCTCAAAAATTATTGAGAAGGTGGTATCTAAGTAGCTGTTGGAGATCCTGGAGGCAAATGACATCTTTGATAAATTCCAGTCTGGTTTTAGAAAGAAATATAGAAATATAGTACACATATAGTACAAATATAGTATAGAATCAACACTTCTTAGAGTGACAAATATACTGATGCATGCTGATTCTGGTGAGAGGACAGTTTTGTTGCTTTTGGATTTAAGTGCACTGTAGATCATAGAATTTTAATTGACAGACTGAGGCACTGTGTGGGGTTAGGAGGGACTGCTTTGCAGTGGTTCACCTCCTACCTCTCCAACAGGTATTTCTCTGTCTTTGTAGGACATTTTCTGTCATCCTCCATCTCGTTATCCTGTGGTGTTCCCCAAGGTTCAATCTTGGGTCCGCTCCTGTTTGTTATCTATATGCTTCCACTTGGACAGTTGATAAGTTGATTTAACTGTGTCTGTTATCACGTTATGCGGATGACACTTAACTGTATATATCATTTAAACCTCATCAGCTGGACAGACTGGCTGTCCTACGTGACTGCTTCACTGCCATTAAGGAGTGGATGGCAAAAAACTTTCTTCAGCTTAACTGTGAAAAAACTGAAGTTCTGCTGATTGGCTGAGACCATCATACCATCAGTACTGTTTGGTTCACTTTCTATAAAATCCTGTTGTAGAAATTTAGGTATTCTCTTTGATCAGCACTTAAACTTTGAACAATACATTAAGTCTTTGTCATGAAACTGTTTTTACCAGCTTCTTAACATCTCTAAGTTACGATCTGTTGTTCCACACTGTTTTTGAGACCATCATACATGTGTTCATATCATGCAGGTTGGACTACTGTAATTCTCTGTTCACGTCTTAACAAATCTCTTTTGGCAAACTGCAGCTTGTACAGAAAGCTGCTGCAAGACTGTTATGCCGGACTAGCTGCAGAATGTCCATCACTCCTGTTCTCGCCTCCTTACACTGGCTGCCTGTGAAATACAAGCCTGATTTCAGAATTTTATTATTTACATGTAAGGCTTTTCACAATCAGGCTCCAGCTTATATATCTGAACTTTTGACGCCGTATTCCACTGGAAGGACTCTTAGATCCTCTGATCAGGGACTTCTTGCCATTTCTCAGTCAAAGTTAAAGACGAGGGGTGACTGTGCTTTTGCTGTGGTGGCCCCCAGGCTCTGGAACAGCCTCCCCAGTAACATGGCAGAAACTGTGGACTCTTTATAGTAACTTCTTAAAATGTTTTTATACAGACAGGCTTTTAACTGATTTCGTTTGAATTTTGTTTGTTGTGGCTATGTATTTGCTTAAATTTCCTTGTTTTTGTGAAGCACTTTGTGAGTTTTGCTCTTGATAGGTGCAATGTACAGTAAATAAACTTTACCTTACCTTACCTTACAATGTTTAGTCACTGGAACTGGTCAGTAACATCCATGAAAAGCACAGCACACTGATCTTGGCTCTCTTACACCTGAGTTACCTGAAAATGCTCTGGATAAAGTCAAGGACTGTTTTGACCAGCTTGAAAATCCATTCTCAGAGCTCAACACAGAAAGTAAGTGGCAGAGTGTACAAAGGTAAAACTAGTACAGTCAAGTTCCAGTCAATGGCAAGTTTATTTCATTTTAGGATCTCTGGAGTCTATGTTCACAAATTCTGAACTCTGCCTGTTTCCAGCAAGTAAAGCCACATGTAGATGGACTTTAAAGCAGTGTTAATTTTGGCACCCAATTTTAAGTTAGTAAATGACATAAAGTTTCTCATTCTGCAGCACAATTTAAGACTCGCTCTTTTTTTCAGCATATATGGTTGTTTGTGTAACTCAGANTCATTCTGCAGCACAATTTAAGACTCGCTCTTTTTTTCAGCATATATGGTTGTTTGTGTAACTCAGAGTAAATTAAAGCGGCTGCATTCAGTCATGTGGTTCGTTCTTGCTCAGTTGTTACTTCCTGTCCTCTTAGCGGCATCTCTCCAGCCACAGCTAACGCTAAGTTAGCTCATGTATCCTCACCTGCTGCTCAGCTGTTAAATCAATAGTTCCATCTAAACTAACATCAGTGTTACCTGTCAGAGGTAGCAGGTCTTCATTCAGGATTTACTGACTTCAGTCAGAGGTGAATAGCTAGAACACCAGCTGATGATGATGCTAAAATCAATTTGCTAGCAAACATCTAGCATTAAGCTATCATATACACACAGATTTAATTTGACTACCGTTAAGTAAGAAATACAATCATTAAATGTTAAGTCAACATAAAAGACAAGCAAATCAGCTAACCTGACCTTACAAGTAAGCTAACGTTAACCCCATTAGCTTAACTTCCTGTAAGTTTCAGCATGGTAGAGCTTCAAATGGAGGTTTTTGTTGTTTTTCCAGTTATTTTCTTGTAGCTTAAGTCTGTTCTGTTTTGGTGCACATAGATAAAGTGATTCNTTTTTCCAGTTATTTTCTTGTAGCTTAAGTCTGTTCTGTTTTGGTGCACATAGATAAAGTGATTCTGTAAGGCCGTTCTTTTTTTTCTACGTCATGTTAAGGCCAGTGAATTTATTCTGAGCAGGGCTGATACTCTGTCACAGTGTTTTATACTGAAATATGAAAAGTTCATACACTCAGAATGGATAAAAATCCTTTGTCCATTCGTCCAGAATTCCTGTTTTAGTTTTTATTCCATGATGAAAATTGTGATAAATTTTGTTTTAGTTTTTGTTTACAAGGATTTATTTTTATTTAGTTTTTGTCTCGTTTTATCCTGGAAAAATGATCGACGAAAATTTTTCATTTTAGTTTTTGTCAACAAAATTAACACTGCTTTACAGAGGCATAAATGATGGCTCATACTTGACGCAGACTTGATACTTCGCACAAAAGACTTCATTTATTAACGCGATGCCTTGGCACAAGATTCTTGATGTTTGGTGTAAAGAAAGCCTGTCCACTTAATTCACTGCAGTTTTTTCATTCATCAGAAAATTATGCAGTTGGTAATATGCATGATTTGTTGGAAGGTGTTGTTCAGTGCGAGCTAAAGCTTCTCTAGCAGTATTTGGCTGCAGACTGTATATATTTAAAAGTCCTGTCCAGAAAGGATTCAGAGCTTTAATTATGGATACAGCCAGAGAATGAACAGACCAAGTGCAGTGAAATTAGATGATAACGGCAAAGACTGTGGCCTTGATGCCATTCAGTGCTGGTGCCTGCTGCAGAATACTCCACTGATGTTTGGAGGTCTAGTTGACAGTTACTTGATTTTGATACTACTTTTAATTCAGATCGTAAATATAGTATTCTCACCAGTTGTGACAAATAGGCTCATCATGCCTCATACAATCATCATGCATCGTATGCTCATCACAGATTATACATTCATCACGCATCATATGCTCATCATGCATCGTACGCTCATCACGCATCATACGATCATCATGCAGTTCATATTCATCTCATGCTCATGTATGTGATAAAGTGTCACACAGGCAGAACAGAAAGTCAGTATGATGTTTGAGTCATTTGACTTCATGTGATTTAAACTGAGCTTCACTTTCAAATTATTTCCATCATTTGTAAGTTAAACCTGTTAAACCTGCAGTTATGAAGCAAAATTCAACGCGTGCTAAGTTATGTTTCATATCAAAGCTGCTTCATATGTCTTCACTTTGAGCTAATGTGTCAAACTGGGACGTGTCTTATTCTGCCATCTAATGTCAAAAAGCTGAACAGCTCAAATCACACGAGGCAAAGCTCAGCGCTACGTCTGTCTTCTTTATTTGGGTTAGAGAGGCGTGTTCGCTGTCAGAGACATCATAACATACATGAACATTGTTACATAGTTATTACATAAAGCACTAAGCACTAAACAACAGCAAGAAACACAGATGTAGTCTCACTTTCTCTCCCAGACTGAAAAAAACTGAAAAGTCAAACTTTCCTTTATTCTGCTTTTTATGTGTTGTCAGGAAAGACTAGTGGACTCAGAGACATGAGAAAAGAAAGTTCAAATCAGCCTCCAAATTACTGAAGAACACGAAGCGAACAAAGACATCATGAAACAAATTCACACGGAAATCATCCAGACCTGATGCAGCTTCGTCAGCTCTGTAAGACATGACAAGACAAACAAAAAGACATCAAACCTGTGAGGACGACAGGCAACAGACAAAGGAAAAGACATCAGACCTGTGAGGACAAACAGACACAGAGAGTGAATAAAATAAATTTACAGCGCAAACACACAAAATACAGAAAGAAGTTGTGCTTGCAAAAAGTGCAACAAGAGTGATTATTAATGCTCTTCAAACATTTAGTAGAATAAAATCCAATAATATCCCAAACATCCTCAGCTCATCCTGTATGAGCTTAAGTCTGTTCTTACACATGGAACATGGAAAAATCTGCCATCTTTACAAATATGGAAAACATTAAAAAAAAAAAAAAAAAAAANAAAAAAAAAAAAAAAAAAAGCATTTCCATCCAACTTTTTAAAACGACTTAGCATTAAACGACTTTAAAAAGATGGATGGAAACGCTGCAAAGTCATTTTAAGTCCGTAAGTCATTTAAAAAGTTAAGATCCTAAGCAGAGGTGGTTTAGCGGACGAGTCGACTCAAAGAAGAAATGACTTAAGCGGATGGAAACGGGTTTATTCTTCACATTGATGTTTAAATTGAGACTGAGTTTAAATTTAGATTTTATAACACTTAAAAGGAAGAAATGAATGAAATGGTCACAGCCTGTACCTGTACAGACGTGTTGAACACAGCAGCATCATGTGTGCTACAGGTGAGCCACGCACACATCTGAAGCGCAGGTCAACAAGTGTCTGCAGAATCATAGATGGCCAATTTCTATTTATAAAGTCTGATACTGGAGGAAGAACCGGAATGTGCACCATCATTGCGCCATGCACTTGCAGGAGATGATGTGCTGTGCCTCCACCATGTCAGGTAACTTCATGTACCTTTTCATTAGTTTCTCTACAATAGCCTCACACACCACATACACACAACGATGAATATTGTATTGCTCACGCCAAACGTTTTCCCGAGCACCTGGTATTCAGCACAAGTAGTGAGTTTATACAGCGCAATAGTGCAGTGTCTCACACACAGCGTCCTCCGGCTGCGTCACTTATAATATGGTGAGTGGAAACGCAACTTAAGTCGCTTTTTCTTGAGTTGACTTTCATTAAGTCGTTTAAAAAAAAAACGACTTTAGTCGGATGGAAACGCAGCAATAGAAACGTCTACAAGCAGCAGCATGAAAACTATTTTCTCCAACACAAACTGACAAATTAGAGACAAGCTGCAGCTCAAACACCAGCAGCCTTTTCCACACAAAGTAGAGTGATCACATGACAGCAGGAAACCCGAGCCGCACACATCAGACATCCACGTGGGATGGCGCTCTGAAACATGAAAACGTGAGGACAGGAAAACCACATTTTTTTAGCATTCACCGTTAGATGTCAGTACATTACAAAATGTCATACGAGCTAATAGAGTGCAAAGTTTGTTTAAGCACCATCCAGTTTTCCAGGTTGAAAGCCAGAGGTGAAAGGTCGTGGATTCAGCCTGATCTTCATGCTCAGCGTTCTTCTGTCAGAGCAGGCTGAGGTCATGTTGGCTCCTCCCCCTTAAACTCCGCCAGCAGCCGTTCTTACTTTGAGTACTTCAGGGCCAACTGCAGAGAAAAAACAAAAAGCTTGATCCATGTCTTCACCAGAGTCAAAACAACACTAATGCATTTGAAACAGGAAGGTCAGAGGTCATACACCTCCACCAAGCCTGAGCAAGCCGCATGGAAATAAAGTACTTTTTTAGGTGTTTTTTAGACCTGGAGGTGAATCCAGATCAGCACCAAAATCTAAAGGGTTCTTCTTCTTCTTCCCTGGACCAATGACAAACCCTTCAACTGGGTTTCATCAAATCAACTCAAAACAAAGTAACTAACAGCAAACAAACAAACAAATAACTAACAAACAACTTACAAAGAAATAACAAAAACCTAACAAACAATAACAACTAACAAATAACAGCAAACAAACAAGTAAACTAACAACAAAGAAACAACAAATAACAAAGTTAGTTTGTAACAACAAAAACCTAACAAACAAACAATAACAACTAACAAATAACAGTAAACAAACAAGTAAACTAACAACAAAGAAATAACAAATAAAGTTAGTTTGTAACAACTAACAAAAACCTAACAAACAATAACAACTAACAAATAACAGCAAACAAACAAGTAAACTAACAACAAAGAAACAACAAATAACAAAGTTA
Organism: Lucifuga dentata; assembly: GCA_014773175.1. Taxonomy (NCBI): domain Eukaryota; kingdom Metazoa; phylum Chordata; class Actinopteri; order Ophidiiformes; family Bythitidae; genus Lucifuga; species Lucifuga dentata. Next base: position 13,783 of record VXCM01007942.1, read on the forward strand.
GTTTGTAACAACAAAAACCTAACAAACAAACAATAACAACTAACAAATAACAGTAAACAAACAAGTAAACTAACAACAAAGAAATAACAAATAAAGTTAGTTTGTAACAACTAACAAAAACCTAACAAACAATAACAACTAACAAATAACAGCAAACAAACAAGTAAACTAACAACAAAGAAATAACAAATAAAGTTAGTTTGTAACAACTAACAAAAACCTAACAAACAATAACAACTAACAAATAACAGCAAACAAACAAGTAAACTAACAACAAAGAAATAAAGTTAGTTTGTAACAACTAACAAAAACCTAACAAACAACAACCAACAAACTAAAAACTAATAAAACAGCTAATAAACAACAAAGCAATAACAAACAAAAAACAAACAAACAAACAACAGCAAACAAATGTAGATCCAGCAAGGAGCAGAACCTCTTTGCTGGATGTAAATAACTGGATATCAAATATCAATTTCAAATATCAGGTTCAATTCTCAAATTCCGACAGAAAATAAAGTTGTAAACAATATAAAGAACAGTTTTATCAGTAAAAAAAAAAAAAAANTAAAAAAAAAAAAAAGACACTAAACTTCATTTTCTCTGATCAGTGAAGTTTATGACACATTCTGTTCGCAACTTTAAATACACAAAAATATTAACTCTCTCTCTCTCTTTGCATGGGCCATTTTATTCTGTTCTTTATATTTTCATGGTTTTTATTCTCCTGTAATGTTTCATTGTTTTTATGCCTGTTTCCTCACCTGTGGCTGCTACGTCTCACCTGGCCGTTCCTGCAGAGGGAATCCCTCTTTCAGTAGGCTCTCCTGAGGTTTCTTCCATTTTTCCCTGATATAATGAGGTTTTGCGGGCGTTTTTCCTCATCATGTCTAGCTGGTCAGCGTTCATGTGTGGGTCTGTAAAGCCCTTTGAACATTACATGGCTACAAATAAACTTGACTTGTCTGTGACTAGGACAATATCCCAGTTCCCCTCTTATTCCATGTTAGTTTTCACACCACAGTAAACTACTTCCTGTTTTGGTTTTCTTTCTCCACCCCAGACATTTCTGACCAATCAGCAGAGAGAGTGTTGTCACATGTCTTTTGCTGACGTATTTTGGTTTGATTGAATGTTTTCCCGTGTGAAACAGAACCAAAGCAACAATCTAGTCCGATTCACACCAGAGCAAACGATCTACAGATCCGAAACCACTTTAAGACGGCAGAAGAAGAAGACGCCATGCCCCCTCACTGCCGCATGAACCCTCACTTCATCTTGAAGCTGGAACGCATGGTGACTGATCACCTTGTGAGTGGTGTCTGCAAACTGCTGAGCTTTGTGCATCAGCTCCACCGTCTTGTCTTCAGCGCGGGTCAGTCTGTCGCCACGCTCGCCCAGAGCCACGTTCATCCTCTGAACCACGCTACCCACGCTGCTCCCATCCTGACCTGTCCACACACACACCAGGTGAGGGAGGACACAAAGAGAAGTCCATTACACTCAACAGTCCGTACATTAGATGTAAGTGGGCGCACACATAAGAGTGGGTGGGGGCGCGTGGATGAACACAAAACATTGACGTTTCAGCTTCTTCTCTGTAGTTTGAGGAAGATGGGCTGCAAAATTCCAACATCAAAGATAAGAAATCACTTCAAACTCTGTGTGTTCAGCTAATTCATGACACTTAAAGGAAATTCCTGATCACTTTTCTCTGCGTTCCATTTTGTGCTTCCCAGAGTGCAAGGGAGGAAAGGCATGCACACACGCTAGCACACACACACATGCGCACACACATTTGTCTGAGAACAGTCCTTGCACTCTCAAACTCATAAATTTCATCACAGTTATTTCCCGATGCTTAAAAACATGTAGAGAGGACGTGTCTGTGCTGCAGGTAGAAGCAGGAAGTGGTTCTCTACCTGCGGCAGGTGTCTCTGTTTTCCACTCAGGTTCATCTGATCAGGATGCCTGAACACGCTCAGCTGCAAACTGTCACACAGGCAACTGAGGCTGACTCAGTCAAGCATAGCTGGAGCTACCGGAAGCGTTAGCTAGCTGTACTTCCTGTGACAGAGGAAGCTAACAGTGGAGTGAAATTAGCAAAGTGCTGTTTTGTTGTTGTGATGTATGACCAGTGTTAGCTTAACAGTTCGTTTAGCTGCTACGCTAACTTCAGGTGAGTTCTACTCTTCAGAGCGTATTTAAGTTTAACTTTGTAGAGGCTAATTAGCATCGTAACCGGCCAAAGATGAGATCTGATGACATCATCAGTCATTTTACTGATGTTTTATAACGACTGAAGACGAGCAGTTAAAGCTAATCTGCGTAATTGTTGACAAGCTAAAATACTACAGGATTTAGTTATTTCTACTTTTACACTGATTCATTTTTACTCATGTTTTTTACAGTCTGCAGTTATGTTTACTTCTATAATCTCCAATACAACACTGTTCAGTGTTACATTGTTCATATCATCTTGAATATCGTTATCGCTAAAATTCCTTCAGACATCATGAGATTATTTTAGGGATATCATTCACACGTACTATCAAGTTGTTTTTTGCTGCCACCAAAAAACTTTAAATATATTTCAGCAGACTTCTGCAAAATGCCTAGAAGCAAGACAAAGACTTTGGACCAGCTAGAATTCCCCTGACCTCTGACCCCTGGACCTCCATGTAGAGATACTGGCATCAAAAATGAATCACTGCACTTACTAATGCAGAATGTGACAGGCTGATGTAGGTTGAATGGGGGGGGNCTGTTGATTTGTAGCTTGGTGCCTGGCTGCAGCCTGGCACGCCTCCCACCCATTACATCCTGTCAGCGCCGCGCTCCTCCTCAGCCTCGGCGCCACAGGCTTCCTGAGGACCAGCTATTGTATTATCCAACCAAATCAACAAAGTCTCCTCTCATCTGGCCGCCACGTCACAGAGCAGCCATTCTCTGCTGCGACACAAACAGCCAGAAAGAAAGCAGCCGAGGAGAACGCGACCTGAGGAGGCAGCAAAAGAGGAAACGTGAGAGGGAGTTTGATATTTTCTGGAGCAATCACGTCTTTCCAAATGCTGCACATCCTGTTCATTTTAGAAGCTGATTTGCTGTAGCATTACTGTTCTTTGGTAGCCTGTTAGCCGTGATTCCAGTGGTCGAATTTTACAAAAACGACCAAGCAATAAATAACTGCCTCGACTTTGAAGAAGACAGCGCAAACTAAAACAATCCTGCAGTTTTCTTCGTTCATGCGCAAGACCATCTCCAAAAAAGGAAACACGCATGAATGTACAATGCTGTACAGTTAATGAAATGTACCCTGAGGCTACAATCATTCATTTATTTCCTGTCTGGCTCTGGGTTTTGGGAGGCTGTTTGTCATTCGTCGTTGCAGAAGCTCGATTCTTTCCATCAACTCTTCTGTCATTTTCATACAGGACTTAAACTCCGTGTGCACGTCTGTCACCACCAACACTTTGGTTCTTCATTAAGATGGCTTTAGTTCTAATGTTTGAAAGCCACTCTGGCCTCCGTGGCTGTCAGACCTTTTTGGAAGCGTAAGCAGAAATGAATTTTGTATTTGTGTTTGTGCTGCTGCTAGTTAATAATCTGCCATTCACAGAAAATAAGCCCATAAAATAAAATGAAATCAGAAGGAAGCAGTTACCTTCACGCACGCAATAATGGTGACACAGGCCATCTTTCTCCAAACGCCACCACACATACGCCTTCATTTTTTAAAAAATCCATTTTAACTTCACAGAAGTTTCTATAGGACTGTTTTAACGTAGCTCTAGTTTTGAGAAAGTGTCAGGCTACATTTTTTTTAATTAACGTACGTGATGTTGACATTCGGTTTTTAAATAACATGTTAACGTTTGGTTTTTGTTTGAGTTTTCTTTAACAAGAATAGCTATCACTTTCATCATTTTCATTAGTGAACACCCACAGCAGCTTGTATTTGGACTGTAAAGGTGGAATAAATGCTGCTGAGACTCATTCAGCAAATGAAGTCTGTCCGTCAGAATCTGCCGAAGTACTGCCGAGCAAAAGATTTACTGAAGCTTTAACATCAAAATAAAAGTTGCGTCTCCCCTAGCAACCAAAACAGTGATATTACACGAATTTGGTGTGAAGTTTCCACCTGTACCTGAGTGGAAAAGAGAGAACCGTGTCCTGTTTCTGCCTGCAGCAGCACACAAACACACAGCTTTTAAGGAACATGGAACAATTAAAGAGACACTGCAAGAGAACTACAGTGCGTGTGTGTATGTATGTGTGTGCATGCGTGCGTGTGTGTTGTTTAGATTGGTTTGGAGCCTGTTTCAGAAAGCAGGTTGAACAAACTCTGAGTCAAAGTCAGAGTTTGGGGTTTCAGAACAGGTGATAACAACTAGTTCAACCAACTCTGACTCAGTTAACCTGAGTAAAGCTGCATGAGGAGATGAAAAAGCCCTCATCAATGGAACACCCATAATACGATTCACCATGGCAACAGGAGGAAAAACAGCTCCATGCTCCTATTTAACTCCAATAGAGTTAGAAATATTAATGATCGCACGTGCAGAGCACCAGCATATATTTAGTACAAAAAAAAAAAAAGCAACACAGTAGCAGTGGTAAAACAGCGTGACTTGGTGTGTGAGAAACTAGCGGACCGAGTCAATCCAACCGAGTTCTACTTCATAAAAAAAGAAATACATAAAAATGTTTTGTCCACTCATTCAACCTGTAGTATGTTTTTTTTATATTCATTCAGGTGCAATCGAAGATGAAACATAAAAAATATAGTTCAAACAGGTAAGTAAGGCATATTGTAATTACAATGCAATGATTTGATTGCAACTATGACTTAGTCTGGCCAATGTGACAGATTTAACTAGTTAGTGAATTGATTTTTGAACCCCCCCCCCAAAAAAAACAAAACAAATTAATCTATTTCAGCTATGCCAAAACTGTCAGTTTTTAACTTTGTCCATTTTAAAGCAATATATGTGATCTGCAGCACATATGATCTGCATCGTGAGCCTCGCTTCCTTCTGTGTCACTACTGAGAAGTTGTGATAATTTAGCGTTATCGTTCCACTGTTTACCCTCCAGTTACTTTAGAGAAAGAATGCCACGTTGTTAAAGTGATCCTGGTAAGCTGACCTGTAGCTGCTGTGGTAACCGTTTTGCTTTAAGATTTACTTGATGTTATCCTCATATATGTAAATCCATCATGGCTCAAATTAAGCCGTGTTGTCTGTGTATTGTGGGCTGATTGATATTTGATCTGTGTTTGTGGGAGGGATCACACGGATCTCTAAGCTTCATCCAGTTGTGTCCTTGCCACTCGAGGGATGAGAAAGCAAAATTATTTGCAGCAGTACTTCATCTTTGTCTTCAAGTACTTGGAAGACAAAGATGAAGAGAGACAGAAACAGAGAGAGACCTCTTTCTCTCTGTCAGCCAACGTTTAGCAAATCTGCATTTAAAAAAGAGCGGACACGCAGCTTTTCCCTTTCAGGGCAGATATGCTACGTGTTGCTTATGTGCAACTCTGAATATACAGTGCTGTGAAAAAGTATTTGCCCTCTTACAGATTTCTTCTGTTTTTGCTTTTTTGTCAC
>VXCM01007943.1:0-32557 GCA_014773175.1 Lucifuga dentata
GCATTTATTCAGGCTTGGGACCGGCACAAGGTGGACACTGGCTTGTGCCCCCTTGAGGCTGCATTTATGTATGTAGGTATGTGTATGTATATATGTATGATGTGTGTGTGTGTGTATGTATGTATGTATGTAGGTATGTGTATGTATGTGTATGTATGTACATGTATGTATGATGTGTGTATGTGTATGTATGTATGTATGTGTGTGTATGTACATATGTATATATGTAGGTATGTATATATGTATGTACATTAGTGTGGAGTTTGCACTTCACAGCTCCGGCCGTGTTGACATTCCCTGCATGTTGTGAAATAGATCCTGCACACGGAATGCCCTTTGCTTTCTGGCTGAAGGAGAAGGAATTACCTTTCTTATCTGACTGCAACATGACTAAATCATTTGCTGTCTGTGGGAAATGGCTGACTGTGCAGCCAGAAGGAGCCCAGCAGTCGGCTCAATAATTCATTGGATAATAAGTATGTCGGCTCCATGGCTCTGGTTGGCAGGGAGCCTGGTGAAACGCGAGTCAGATCGCTAAGCTGCTATGAATTTTGCAGACGATGAGCAGCAACAGGCAGGTATCAGTGGCACGGCGGCGGGGATTTGGCTCAGTAAGCGACACCAGCTCCGTGGCAACCCTGACACAGAGTCTCAGGTGGAACGTCTCAACACCTCACCTGGCAGAACCCAGAGGTGTCAGAATGCACAGCACGGAAGACCTCACTTAGAGCATGTCCACGCTCATATAGATGCCTTCAAAGACAGTAGGAGCGTTCCAAAGCTCTTATTCGTTTCCACGTTTCCCTCACTTGCGTCTTTTCCTCACGTCTTAGCCCCGCCCACTGAAGATGAGAGGAAATGATGCGAGGACAGAGGAGCTGAGGAACGACGATTTTAGAGAAATCAAACATCTTCACTCCTCAGGTGTCATCTGAAGCCACGTTACTTACTGATGATGTCACAGCTGATCGACTTGGAGCTGCTGTGTTTTAGTTCCTAGACAATAATAAAATAATGAAATATTCTCCTCTGATTATTACTGTAACCAGTGCTTGAAGAGGACAAAAAAAGGTGCCATTTCTGTTTTATTTAATGTGTGGCCCTCTGTCAATAAAATTGACCAGGTCAACCTTGAAAAAGAGATTTTTTTTTTTTTTAATATCCATGAGATTTACCTGATAAACTATAGTGCAAAAATAAAAAAAAAATTGGCCCCGCCCTCATCAAAGTTGCCCCTCCCTGGTATATATAAATACCCCAATTTAGTTTGTCTGGCTGTAGCTTTGCTACCGTTTTTCCTCTGCTTTGTTCTGCAGCAGAGTAGGAAGATTTGTTAGAAGTTCTAGTACTCCTGAAAATGTCCCAGTACTCTAAAATAAAAATCACAGAGGTCCCGGTACTGCGTACCGGTGAGTACCGGCCCACTTCAAGCAGTGACTGAACACTTAACATGAACAGTTTGAGAAACATGCGGAACAATCTGACTTTCTAATCTACGGATCACATTTCTAAGTGTTTCTCTGCTCAGAGTTAAAATATAAAGTTTATCAGCATTAGTGAACTTTAACTAACATTTTATTAAACATGTCAGAGGATTTTGTTGCTGCTTGTTGTTTTATTGTTTTAGGTTTCTTTATCATTCATAGCTGCTGAACACACATCCAGTCGTTTTAATCAGATGATCAATCAGACTAAATCAAACATCAATAATCAGAGTCATTTTATTTTTCTGTTCACGTTTGATGAAACTCATGATGAGGTCATATTAAGATGAGTGTCGGTGTATCAGATCAGCTGTTGCAGATCTGTCCAATCAGAAACAGGCTTCCAGTGAAGGGGTGTGTCTGTCAGATAACAGACTTCCTGTAGCATCGTCTCATGTTTCCTCGCTCACGTCTCCTGATGAAGCTCCTCCATCCTCAGACAGAAATAAGAGCTTTGGGACGTCCTTGAAGATGGAGGACCTGATTGGTTTCCGGGTCACGCGAAGATCGAGGAACCATCAAATAAGAACTTCAGAACACACCCTTTATTTTCTGTTTTGCCGGCCAACCTTTGGTCCTGACACACACAGATCAGCCATAACGTTAAACCTCTGACAGGAAGTGAATAACAGCAAGGATATATCAGGCAGCAAGTCAACAGTCAGTTGTTGAAGTTGATGTGTTGAAGCAGGAAAAATGTGCAGCATGAGGATCTGAGCTACTTTGACAAGGACCAACATGTGATGCTGGATGACTGGGTCGGAGTGTCTTCAAAGTGGCAGGTCTTGGGACGTTCCCGGTATGCAGGTCAGTATCTACCAAAAGTGGTCCAAGGAAGGACAACTGGTGAACCGGCGACAGGGTCATGGCACCCAAGACTCATTGATGGTGGTGGGGAGCGAAGCTAGCCGTCTGGTCTGATCCCACAGAAGAGCTGCTGCAGCACAAACAGCAGAAAAAATGGCTGCTGCTATGATAGGTGTCAGAACACACAGCATGGCGGCGTGCTGCAGACCGCATGGCTGCGTAGCTGCAGACCGCTCAGAGCGCCATGCTGATCCCTATCCACCACCCAAAGCTCCTACAATGGACACGTGAGCATCAGAACTGGACCATGGAGTGATGGAAGAAGGTGTCCTGGTCTGATGGATCAGGTTTTCTTTGACATCATGTGACAGCCAGATGAAGGCGAGCCAGTGGAGGCAGGGTGATGATCTGATGTTCTGCTGGGAAACCTTGGGTTCTGATTCATGTGATGTTACTTTGACACGTAGCACCTAAACATGGCTGCAGACCAAGTCCAGACTTCATGCTGCAGTGTTCCCTGATGTCATGGCCTCTTTCAGCAGGATAACACGTCCTGCCACACTGCTAACATTGTTCAGGAACGGTTTGAGGAACATGACAAAGAGTTGAAGATGTTGACTTGGCCTCCAAATTCCCCAGATCTCAATCCAATCCAGCATCTGTGATGTGCTGGAAAAACAAGTCTGATCCATGGAGGTNCCAGATCTCAATCCAATCCAGCATCTGTGATGTGCTGGAAAAACAAGTCTGATCCATGGAGGTCCCACCTCGCAACTTCCAGGACTTAAAGGATCTGCTGCTAACGTCTTGATGCCAGATAGACAGGACACCTTCAGAGGTCTGAGGAGTCATGACCCCACGCTCAGAGCTGTTTTGGTGACATGAGGGGACCTACTACAGGTGGTTTAATGTTGTAGATGAAACATGGATGGAGCTTAAAAAAGACCCATCTAGGCCACGCCCACGGTGACCTGGAAACGCTGTCTACATGTGTAAACCATCATCACTTTAGTATCGAACCTTCCTCCTCATTCAGCTGACAAACACCCGGGCTGCAGTTCTGGGTGTAACGCAGCGTTTAAGGTGTTTCAACTGTCGCCTCCTTCACTCTGATTACTTGTATTTTAGTAACTGAAAACACAGTTCAGCTGTTCTCATCGACACTGTTCTGTTTCACACGTGTGTGAGCTGAGAACAAAGGTGACAAAGATTTGGCTTCTTAAAGGACCATACCGGCAATTGTGCATGTTTGAGCCCAATATATGTACAATCTGCATACATGTTACTTTATGGACAACCGCTGCATTAAATATACTACTTCAGCAGTAAATTTCAGAATTGTTTTTCCTACCTGCCAGACTACCACTGGTTTCAGTTCATTCCAGTACGACATAAAAATCTACTTATAGAGACCTGAAACACGTTTGAGATATGTAATCCATCACAGCAAACAACATGTGTATTGTTTTTGGGGTTTTTTTAACGTAACTTTATTTAATTGATCCAACATGGAGCTGCATGGAAGACGATGTGTGTCTCAGCCTGGAAATATAGTACCAGGAGAAGACAGCTTTTACCAAGAAATTAAAATGATCATTCTTTCTACAAGTGTGCATACATGTTAGCAGGTGAATTTTAAGGTGTGTGTCTCAGCTGAACATTTGATTTAGAAAGACTGGGAGATTTAACAGGAAAACTAAAATATGGCTTTTGGAAATTTGTTGTCAGTAGCGCAACATGTACAGTATGGGGGTTGTACCATATTTATTGGATTTAAACATGCAAAATCACTTGTGCTCCTTTAAAATACATCCCTTTTCCCATTCAGCAGCCCTGCTGAACAGTCTACAATCATTCTCTTTACCACATGGCCTGCTGTCTGTTCACAGAGGTCTTAAACCAGCTGAGTAAAAAGAAAGTTTTCTTTATTCTCTGTAAGTGTTGAACGTTAAAATCAGCCTCTGAGCTTCAGGGTTTGATGAATGAGGTTTTTCCAGTGAGCCTCAATCGTCAAAGGTCCTGACAAGACCTGAACAGAAGGATGACAGGAATACATGCAGGTACAGCAGCTCACCTTAATACACAACATTTACACCTTGTCAGGACCATCAACAGGAGCAACTAACACATCAGGAGTAATTCATACAAAAATCACAGTAACAATACAGCACCACCTTAAAGGACCATACCACCCATTTTGCATGTTTGAGCCTAATATATTCAATTTTCATACATGTTATGTTACTGACAATCATTTCCCAAAGGATAAAACCGTATTTCAGCTTTCCTGACATTTTGCAAAATCTCTTAATCTTTCAAAATCAAATATTCAAGTGATATACCCACCTTAAAAATCCATGTTTCTCCTGCTAATAGTTACACAGCCTTATGAAGTCACGGTCCTTTAAATTTTTCCATAAACGCAGGTCTTCTTTTGGGACTATATTCCCCGGTGGAGGCATACATTCACTCCACGCTTTTTATTGTGCTTAAACACTAAAATTAAAAAAAATCTAAAAAAAACATCTAAAAAAGTCTGAATGCACGTCTTGTTGGTGATGATGGATTACCTATCCCAAGAACGTTTCAAGTATCAACAAGTTGATTTTAATAGCAGAATGAACTGAAACCAATGGAGGTCTGGGAGGTAGGAAAAACATTTTTAATTCACTGTTCCAGTAGCATGCTTTGGGAAAGATTGTCAGTAAAGTTACATGTATGAAAATTGAATATATTAGGCTCAAACATGCAAAATGGTGGTATGNTTGTCAGTAAAGTTACATGTATGAAAATTGAATATATTAGGCTCAAACATGCAAAATGGTGGTATGCTCCTTTAAGTCTGCCCATAATTTGAGATGGCAATGATGCTGTTCCCCAAGATCATTGATCACATGATGATCATTGATCAATGATCAGTTTACAGACCCACTTCTTTACCTCCGGTCCTACAAAGCATGCGCTCGCGTTACGTGTTGTTACGCCACAATCTTCCGATGTGAGCGTCTTCATCTGAAATCTTTTTTTCCAGGTATCAATTTTAACACACATCACATTAAGACACACTGTCAGATCACACATATGTAACACATATGTAAGAATCCAACGCACATGTTTCAACTGATGATGTACACTAAGCAGTACTATTTAATAAGTCAAATGTCCGTGTCTTTAAAACTGCACACACCAATTTAAAGGCTTATCTTACACGTTAATAAGAGACAGCTTTTACACGTATGTTACGTTTGAGTATTACTGCATTCAGGTAATTCATAAAAACGGAACTCTTTGTGATAAAGCAGAAGTTGCAGAGCGAGACGCGATTGGTGGAGATGATGTCAGGATGTTTTCTCATGACGCTGCAGGATAACTAATCTGTGTTCTGTAATCCCAGTCCCGTGTTTAGCAGGCTGCATTTTTAATGTGGGCTTTAATGGCCTGAAAGACGAAACCCTTTCAATTAATCATCCGCGTGTTTGTATGTCTGAGCGGGGGAAGCTTCTCTTACGCCTCACGTCTGCACAGTGGCGCTTTGCTTTCAGAAGCGCTATCAGGTCTGTGCCCTTCCTGTCATCATCATTGCTGCGTTGGATTAATAACGTTTAAGACAGGAAGGTCAGATCTCTGCGGTACTCCACTTTCTGTCTGCTCGCCACTAATCAGTGGCACGAGGTCACGATTACAAGATATTTCACCAGGAGGAATCCACACGTCTGTCTCCAAACTACGCTTAGTCACAAAAACACGTGATGGGATTCCTTCTTCCAAAAATGGAGGTCTGCAGGAACCTACAGATCCAAGTTGTTTATTGGCTGATTTGTAGCTAAAAACCATGGAGTCATACCTGCTGATATCAGGTATTGACTCCTCCCCCTTGTTTACCACACCCCGTGTCCTGTGTTGTCATTGGCTGTAGCTCGATGGACATACAGTAGGTTGATGTTTTACCATTTTCACAAGCTGTGGCTTGATTCTGTCAGCCAAACATGGCAACCCAACGTGTGCTCGCTTATTTAGTATCACACTGGCAAAGTCCAAAATATTATTATGATTATGGAATTCTAAAATTTCATTGGTCAGAAATAATTTGGGACAGAAGCCGCAAAATCCAAACAGGAAAAGACAGAAAGACAGAAAAAGACGGAAAAAGACAGAAAAAGACAGACATTGGTTTCAGTTCATTCCAGTTCGGCATAAAAATCGTGAACCGTGCTGAGATAAATAAACACCTACTGAATGTTTCGTTGAAGTTACTTAATTTTAGTGTTTCGACACCGAATCAACATGGAGCTACACAGAAACGTATTCATCCGCCAGGAAATATAGTCCCAGGAGAAGACGACTTTTACGGCGAAAATGAAATGACTGTGCACTTCTGCAATCATGCAAAAGTGTTAGGAGGTGAATCATGTATCACCTGGACATTTGATTTTGGAAGATTTGAGGATTTGACAAAATAACGTGAAGATTTTTTAAGGTGGATGTATCGCCTTGAACTGTACCGTAACATCAGTTACAATATCGTTTATTCATATATGTTTATACATATCGGTGAAAGTTATGTAAAAACATTATGCAAAGCAGTGTAAAATACAGTAGTTTATAATACAAAATGGTTTAAGGCTTTGTTTTTTGTTTCCTGTTTTTACATCCATGCAAAATCACCAGTATGGCCCTTTAAATATGGAAGCAAGATTGTGAGCAACCTTTTAATGCAAATGAGGGCAAAGCTAACGTCAAACATAAGCTGGTCAACCTCCCACAGCGTGTGTGTGTGTGTGTGTGTGTGTGTGTGTGTGTGTGTGTGCGTGCGCGTGGTCCCTGCAACATGCAGGGCAGAACTAAGAACTTTACAGACATTAACAACATTACGCTTAACCTGGCAGGTATGAATTATGCGACACGTTTCCACCTGACCCTCAGAAAGTCAAACAGCAGCAACACGTCTGCGTCACGCATGTCAGACGTGCAGGACGGACGGCTGCTGCAAAAACAAACAGGATGATGTCATACCTTTTGTGTTGCGTGTCAGACTGATGGCTATAAGGAGGGGAAGTGAACTTTTCAAGCGTACACGTAAAAGGTGCTCGCTGAACTGGGCCTCCTTTCATCTCGAGAGATTGATATGTTCTGTGTTTATCAGAAACATGCCAGATGAGGTGAGCTGGATTACAGCCGGAGCAGAGTGCTTCACTTCTCAAACGCAGCAGGAATGTTTACAGAGGCCGGTGGTGGCGAGCACTAAGGCTGCTGTCATCGCAGCGCTAACACGGCTTAATCTGCCTCATGAACGAAGACACGGGATGCAGCGTCGCCGCTGCTGCTCACGTGTCCACCATCACAACCCAAATATCTCTGATATTATTAGCAGACAGGAAGTCCAAAACTCTTCTCAAAATCAGCTTCTTCCTTTGCCGCTTTAACCTCTTCTCTCATTCTCCTCATCTTAATGTGTGCAGCGTCTACATGTGCATGTTTCTATGTGCACCTCAGCACACATGCAGGAGCGCATTTGGAGGAAGTGTGAAGAAGACGCGCTGCCTTCACACGCTGAACAGGAGAACGGAGCAACACATGCTGACAACATACAAGCTAACTTGAACACGTGTTCATCTGGACATGTGTTAGCTGAGCTTGACGTGTTTGCAGTATCCGTTTGATTTGATCATTAAAGCTGGAGTTTAGTGACCTAGCATCTCTGCTTCCAGACCAATCAATCGATCAATACATGAATAGATTGCCTTGTACTTTGCTTGGGACAAGCATGGATTACAAGCTCATTTATACCTGGACACAGACCACCTGCTAAAGACGCTCTCCGTGTCATCCGTGTGTTCAGACCTGCAAAACAAACTGAAGCACGGAGGAAATTAACTCAGACTAAAGCAGAAATCACCAGACCTGATTCTACGTGATTGTGCGTGATTCTACGTGATTCTGCGTGATTCTAAGTGATTTGCATGACTGTACATGATTCTACGTGATTGTGTGTGATTGTGCGTGATTCTGTGTGATTCTGCGTGATTCTACGTGATTCTGCGTGATTCTACATGATTCTGCGTGATTCTACGTGATTCTGTGTGATTCTGCGTGATTCTACGTGATTCTACGTGATTCTACGTGATTGTGCATGATTCTACGTGATTCTGTGTGATTCTAAGTGATTCTGCGTGATTGTGCATGATTCTAAGTGATTGTGTGTGATTGTGCATGATTCTACGTGATTGTGCGTGATTCTATGTGATTGTGCGTGATTCTGCGTGATTGTGCGTGATTCTATGTGATTCTATGTGATTCTACGTGATTCTGTGTGATTCTAAATGATTCTGCGTGATTGTGCATGATTCTAAGTGACTGTGCGTGATTCTACGTGATTCTNTGATTCTAAATGATTCTGCGTGATTGTGCATGATTCTAAGTGACTGTGCGTGATTCTACGTGATTCTACGTGATTCTGCGTGATTTTGCGTGATTCTACGTGATTCTGCGTGATTCTGCGTGATTCTGCGTGATTCTATGTGATTCTGCGTGATTGTGCAGTGCATTCAGCAGAAGTTAACTGTCATACCTGCTGAAACATCGAGCCAAAGCATCATTTCTCATCTCAACTTGAAAAATCACACGCAGCTTTGTCTCTGAGTTGAAACAGAACAGAGACAAAAGCACGAGACGCTGCTTTACACTGCAGCTAAACTGGCTTTACAGCTACTAAGATTATCTATAACTAAGAAGTTTTTTTACTGTCATATGCAGACGACAGATAAATTCAGCCGCTGCGTTTCAGCAGAGCAGCAGTCTTTATACGGACCAACTCCAGTCCTCAGGAGAAATAAGCCTAACATACATGTTTTTATGTAATTATTTATTTTTTTGGATGCTGGAGGAAACCCACACAGACATGGGGAGAACATGTAGACTCCACACAGAAAGGCTCTGCCCCAGCTGGGAATCAAACCCGCAACCTTCTTGCTGTGAGGCAACAGTGCTAACCACCGAGCCGCACACGTTCAGGTGTGTGTGTGTGTGTGTGTGTGTGTGTGTGTGTCTGTCTGTCAAACAGGTGCTCCAGCTCCTCACCTTCTGTGCTGCCTTGGAAGGACCCTTGTTCTTACTTCCTTTAGGACGGCCCCTCGGTCGCTTGGGGACAGGCTCTCCGCTGGGCTCCTGGAAAAGGGGGGGGGCATTACATGGGTGTTCAGGACAGGACACAAAGCTTTGAACAATCCTCCCTTGACCTAAACACACACACACACACACACACACACACACTGCCCCTCTCTGAGGAAACTGGGTCCCTTTTAACAATGTGCTCATTTACTGGTGGTCTCCCAGTTGGTCATTGCTTGAGTCAAAAGAAGGACAAAGGTTGTGTGTGTATGTGTGTGTGTTCACGGACATTTGTGAACACACACCATTAGGTAAATGAGGGTTCTGCTGAACCTTCTGCAGCTTTGTTAATGTTTGTACTTTATAAATTTGGACACATTTGAAGATTTTAATCCTCTTTAAAGCAGCTTAGCGCTTCATGTGCCAATATTTAAGATATTTTATATTAGCCTTTAACCTAAAGCTTCCTGTTTCTGTTCATTTATTAAAGAGTCTGCAGATGTTTTCGTTAATACTTTCAGGGAGAGTGAAACAGGAATGTGACTCACTAATGCATCATATAAAAGCTTCACATCTGCACAAAAATACTCTGAAAAAGCATGGAAACACTCGGTTTGTTTGCGTGGAGAATATTGCACTTTCCACGGCCCTGTGGGCTGCAACCCAGAAAACACCAATGGAACGTGGAATGCATGTAGGTGCGAACAGGCAAGTCAGACATGAAATGAATTTTAAAGTTAGATCAGCAGCGTGCAGAGAGCTTCAGATTCAACACGCACGCACGCACACACACACGCACACACACACACGCTGCCGTTTCATTTTAGAACCCAAACCACCAACCCGCACTGACTTTTTGGGGCTTCCTCGGTCTCCCCGGCCTCCTCTTCTGGGGCTCCGGGGCCCCCGCGGGCTCCTGAGAGCCAGAACTCTGCCCGGCCTCGTCCCCGCGTCCGCTCATGTTCCCCGGTGCAGCAGCTCCTCCGTTCTCCCGGTGGACAGAAAAAACAGAGACTTAAAAAAATAGCAACAGGCAGAGGAGAAAAAGGTGTAAAAATGCACTTCCACAGCTCGGGTGTCCGCAGGTGGAGGACCGACAGCCTGCAGCCGCCCAGAGAGGCCGGAGAGCGGCTGAAAGTTTGAGCTCTGANGGAGGACCGACAGCCTGCAGCCGCCCAGAGAGGCCGGAGAGCGGCTGAAAGTTTGAGCTCTGAGCCGCAGCCAACACCGGGAGCAGCGGAGCTTCACACGCCGAGCAGCAGCGACTCAAACGCGGCTACAGCGCAGCAGCACACCACGGTGCAGGAGCGAGGCGGGACAGCGGCGCGGCACGGCGAGAAGTGTGGGCATAATAACTACATCCACAGCCCACTCAGACAGTGAATGAGGTTAAAAAAGAAAAATCACAGGTCTCTCCCGCGGGTGGATGCGTGGGTGGGTGGGGGTGCTGGACGGGGGCCAGAGTAAACAGAGTCGGGGCCCGGCTGAGGGCCACACAGGCCCGCACGCTTTTATGAATCAAACTCACATTTTCACACGTTTGAATAGAAGCACAGTGACGTCCACGCTCCGTGTCACAGGGAACGTGGAGTTAAATCCACCATAAAACAAAGTGAAGTGTGTTTTAAACATAGCATCAACCGATCAGACAGAATGAAATATGTAAAAATGAATGAACAGGTTTGTACAGTAAAATGTAAAGTTCTTTTACACTGTTTTTCATAACTCTATATATCAAATATAAACTCAGCTGATATAGTTGTAACTGATATCAGTGGCCAAAAAAAAAAAAAGATGTTTAGTTGTTTATTCAGCTCTATTTACTGGTCTGCATTATATATCATGTTATAATATTTTGTCTCATCCACATATGAAAGAACCAAATTATCTAAAACATGGTACAATATGATGCAGTCTATAAAAATAAAGAAAAAATGACCCAGTTCATAAAGTTCATATTTATTACAGGACTGTGGTGTTGCATTATATTAGGTGTTTCTAATTTTTTTTTTTTTTTTTTTTTTTTTTTTTTGGCCAGTGAGTGTATTTGGAACATCTCTTACTTGTGTTGTTCTAATACAGAACTTTTGGAAAGAATTTCCCTTATGAAACTACTTTATGATGAAGTCATAGGTTGTTTGGATTTGGAATAGCACTGCCATTCTGACTTGATTTTCACCCTGTTTTATAATGATAAATGCATTATTTCAGCAGGCGTTTCTGAGCCTGTCCAGCAGTTTCATATCAGTAAAGCTGCTGTTGTATTTGCATGGATTGTATGTATTGCTCAGCGTTGAGTGTCTTATTTCATGTTTGCAGAAATATAAAGTTTGGTCGCTTAAAAACTTTTTAACACATTTTAACATGAGAAACTCACGTCATTAAGTGAAATGTGAATTTGAAATGTAAAACTGAATGATTTAATCCTACATTTTAAACTCCACAGAAGAAAACTGAACATTCTAGACACAGTTGTAATAATTAGTGCAGGCTGGATGTAGGCTTATGAGCCATTTTCCTGTTCAGCACATGATATTTGTGTAAAGTGAAATGAGGAGTTGAATAAGTTATGCGTGGTGTTTTTTCCCTGAGTGGGTGTGCTGAGGTGAGCAGCAGCACAGCTTTGAAGCTCTGTGCCGTGGACGTGGACTGAGATCAATTACACAAGAACAACAAAGAATAAAGTGCTTTACGTTGGAGCCTCTTTCCCACGATCCTGCAGCCCGCGCACGCTCCATGAACTCTGTCCACAGCGTGGAAAAGCAGCGTAAAGCTCAGTGGACGTCAGACACATTTTGGTTTTGTGTGGGCAGCAGGAATACATGTGGAATTGAACAGAAATACCATCAAAATGCTTGTCCTTCCACAAAGCATTGCTTTTCCAGAACTTCCCGGTGTTCCCGCAGAGCCAGTCCACTCACTGAGACAGAGAATGTGTGATTAATTTGTGGCTGGTATTCAGTTCATTCATAAAAAATCAGCTCTCAGACCCCCAAAGAAGAAGGGGTTTCTGTGCAGACCCCGCCCCCCCAGACAGAGCGGCGTCAGAATCAAACCAATACAATCAATGGTTGCACAGATCCACTACTGCAGGCTGCTTCACGCGTCTGCTGCACCAGCAGCTCAGCAAATAAACCTGCTGCTGCATTTAAGAGCCAATATTCATGACAGAGATGCATTCCTACTCTGATTCTTACTCTGATTCCTACTCTGATTCCTGCTTAGGTTCCTACTCTGATTCCTACTCTGATTCCTGCTTAGGTTCCTAATCAGATTCCTACTCAGGTTCCTACTCTGATTCCTACTCTGATTCCTGCTTAGGTTCCTGCTTAGGTTCCTAATCAGATTCCTACTCTGATTCCTACTCTAATTCCTACTCAGGTTTCTACTCTGATTCCTACTTTGATTCCTGCTTAGGTTCCTAATCAGATTCCTACTCAGGTCCCTACTCTGATTCCTACTCTGATTCCTGCTTAGGTTCCTAATCAGATTCCTACTCTGATTCCTACTATAATTCCTACTCAGGTTCCTACTCTGATTCCTACTTTGATTCCTGCTTAGGTTCCTAATCAGATTCCTACTCAGGTTCCTACTCTGATTCCTTCTCTGATTCCTGCTTAGGTTCCTAATCAGATTCTTACTCAGGTTCCTACTCTGATTCCTACTCTGATCCCTACTCTGATTCCTGCTTAGGTTCCAAATCTGATTCCTACTCTAATTCCTACTTAGATTCCTATTTAGATTCCATACATTCCTACTCAGATTCCTACTCAGATTTCTACTGATTCCTATTCTGATTCCTATTCTGGTTCCTACTCAGATTCCACTTCTGATTCCTACTTAGATTCCTATTTAGATTCCGTAGAGTTCTGCTCTGTTCCTACTGAAATTCCTACTCTGATTCCTACTCAGGTTTCTACTCTGATTCCTACTTAAATTCCTAATCAGATTCCTACTCTGATTTCTACTCTGGTTCCTACTCTGATTCCTACTCAAATTCCTACTCTGATTCCTACTTAGGTTCCTACTCAGGTTCCTACTCTGACTCCTACTCTGGTTCCTGTTTCAAAAAACACCAAGAAAAGTGCTCATCTAACAGCCAAACTGCTGTCAGGAATCAGAGTAGGTTCAGACTTTAGGACTCCTCATGCTGCTGCTTTTTAGGTTGGAATCGATCTTTAAAGAGCAGTTTGGCTGTTAGATGAGCAGTTTTCTTGGTGTTTTTTTGAAACAGACATGGTTCCCTCATGGTAGTGCATTCCAGAAGACATTCCTGGTGGAAAAGGCAGATTTGTGTGTGGTGCTTTGGGTGAAGGAGAAGCAGGAATTGTCTGCAGCACACAGAGATCTGAGTCTGACCACAGCGTCCCCCACACACACGTCCCTCCCCAGCAGCACATATGTGATGCATTTATGCTGCACGGCGGTGAGCGGCCTGCTGCCAAACACTTCAGACTGTTTAAGAATTTCTATTTCTATCCACTCTCACATTACGTTCCATTCTGCAGATTTTCAGGGAATTTCCCCACAGTGTCCTTAAGCCAATTAAACACGGCAGACAGTTTTTCTGTCCTCATGCTCCTCCAGCCTGAGTGACTACAGAGCTGCATGCATGCTTATCTCCACACACAGGAAATGAAGTCATTAACTAGTGTGTGTGTGTGTGTGTGTGTGTGTGTGAGAGAGAGAGAGAGAGAGAGAGAGAGAGAGAGAGAGATGTGGTCATAAGCGTGACAAACAAATGATGATCTGTGAGTCTTGCTTTTCGTTCTGTGATAATACTGAGTTGGAACATGTGTGTGTGTGTGTGTGTGTGTGTGTGTGTGTGAGAGAGAGAGAGAGAGACAGAGAGAGACTTTGATTGTCTGGTGGAGTCTATTAATAGTCTTTGGGTTTTATATTGCGTTGACTGCTGCTGTAAACAGAGTCCTGCTGCTGTGAGGCTGCACAGGATCCAGCATGTTAACTTTCCTTCACCTCAGATCACAACTAAAAGGGTCTTTGGGGGCCCTGCCGTGTTATTCGAGATCCTTCAACATTCGTGACCCAGGTGCATCTGATAGCCCTAAAACTGTTGGCAAAGGGAAAAGATAAGCTGCAGGATAACTCAATCACAAGCACCCCTCCTCCATCCTCCGCTGTCTCTCACAGCAGCAGGAATGCCGCCGCTCTAATGTGGTGTCTTTTCCCAGCCTGGAGGAGCAGGGAACAGGTGAAGGCAGGTCTCATTCCCAGGACCTGCTGACCTGCCCGGGTCAGCCTGGCTCCACGCAGCCCTCTATTTGTCCACAAACAGCCAGCCTAACGTGGCCGCCGGCAGGCTGTGTGGTCCAGTCCAACCAGGAGATCTGATATCAGTGAGAAACACACCCATCAATCTACCTGTCCATCCGTGTGTGTGTGTGTGTGTGTGTGTGTGTGTGTGTGTGAGCAGCAGCACACTATCTGAGGCTGAGACAGAAACACTATCAAACACCTCAGTCAGGTTAAGTTAAGCTATAAGCCACATTTACAAACATTACTGTTACCATATATTATAGAGCTGACATAAACATAATGCGGCTTTTCTGACTGAAGTGCTGCATTAATACAGACTATCAACAAAACAAGCAGTATAAACTAACATTATAAAAGAGTTAATTTGCAATTGCTTTTTAATAAATAATTTTTTACAGCTAAAAGCAGCAGTATATATGTGGTATTGTGTGTGTGTGTATATATATATATATATACACTATAAATATAGTATATAAAAAGAACAAAGTTTCACAACATGATTGTTAAGGAACGATGTGAAAGTGAAAGTAGCAGCACTGATACAGGATAGAGGAAGAAGCATAAATCTGTTATTTTCTTCTTCATCAGAGGAAGAGGAGAGTTTGTTTAAAATTCAGGCTGATTCTTTTCGGTTTTATTGACCTGTTAGATCTGTCCTCTTCACATGTGATTCTAATTCAGCCTGATGAGACCAGGCTGCTGACTGGTGGCTCTCATCTGACTCCAACAAATTGCCCTGTGACCTCTGACCTTAGCGAACTGTCCTGTGATGTAACTGCCTTGATTGGAGCTGCGTATGAATTTGTCCTAATTGATTTTTAAAGGAATGCAACAAAAACAACAGGCCTGGTTTTATTTGAATGATTCCTGCAGGCAGCAGCACGGCTCAGACGCTGCGATGTGTTTACATCCTGGAGGTGAAATGTAGAGGAAGTCAAAGGCACAAAACCCAGTGACCTTTGAGCTAATGCAGTTGAACACCAGTGGTTCTGCATTGGAATCCAGCCACCACACCCACAGAGGTCAGAGGTTACATTGCAACACAGAAGTCTCTCCCATGGCTCTTTTTTTTTTTCCTCGGCACCCTGAAGAGGCCATTCAACAAAGCTTCAGATTCATTTCGGAGCCTGAGATATGTCTCCTGTTTTTTTTTTTTAAATATTATTTTTATGATCGATTAGAAATACAATATATTCAACCACAGTCCTGTTATTTGACTTTTCCTCGGCTGCTCTGTCTTGTTGTGTTACAGGGAAAGGGCGCCCTCTGCTGGCCGCTCAGAGTCACAGTCCCTGATCAATCTAAAATAAAATGTTCACATTTTTAATTCTTTTTTCTTCATTAAAATTTGATGGTGGATATTTTTTAACAACTTGACATTATAAATAATCGTAACGGAAGGACATTTTAACTTTTCTTCTTTATTATTGCCATTTGATATTACAAGTAAGAGTCGTAACACCAATGACAAATGCTCATGACGGTGTCAACAGCAATAGAAGTGGAAATTAATATAAAATTATTCAGAAGAACAGAAAACGACGTGACACGTTTAAATTAACTGTGTAACAAAAATGAAATTTAAAGCTAAATTAATAACTCACCGTGTGTGCATTTGAATAGCTTCTTCTTCTGAACTTTGACCTTTTAAGTACTCCACAACTTTTTGAAATGTCAAAATAAAAGTTTTTAATATTGATAACACCATTAACATGGAATTAAGAGACAAATACTTCTTTCTAATATTTATATTCTATGTATGTATTTAATTCACTGTTCTGGTAGTATGCTTTGGGAAATGATTGGCAGTAACGATACGAGTATGAAAACTGAATATATTATGCTCAAACTTGTAACAGGGATGGTATGGTCCTTTAAAAAGAAAACAACGCAGCATCTATAAAAAAAAAAAAAAAANAAAAAAAAAAAAAAAGAAAACACATGTAATAGTTTGATAAGATACTTTGAAAAATAGTTTGAAAATAGTTTGATGTCAGATATCAGTGAAATTCGATGGAAATTTGGCAATGAGCTTTAGAATCCAGACACCCTCAACCTAAAAACAAATCAAAGTTTAATGATCATCACAAACAGACATGTTTGCCTCATAATGCTGTTCAACTGCAGTTATCTAAACACACATTGCCTTCAAAATGAATTTGTTTTGACCCAAAATTCCAAGACTGTCTGGACTATGTGTTTTCTTTTTTCTTTCTTTCTTTCTTTCTTTCTTTCTTTCTTTCAGCAGAAATGACATTTACCACCATACAAACCAGGAGTTAACTACTATTTTCTCTCTCTCTCTCTCTCTCTCTCCTTCTCCCTCTAGTTTGTTTTCTCCAAAGTCTACATCCAGAAATCTCTCCAGCAAGCTTTCCTCATGGTTCCCTTAACCCCAGCCGTGCTCCATATTTTGTTCTTGTGGAGAAAGCAGGTCTGATGTGGAGGAGAAGCTGCGTACTCTGAGGGGAGGCAGGGATGACGGCAGCAGCAGCTGCTGCTCGGATGCATTCGACATCAAAGGCGACAGGCGAGGTTCTTTCTGTTCACGAGCTCCAGAACCGCCTCAGCCAGTGGATGTTTAAAGTTCACTAATCCACATTAAGAGTGTTCAAGTCACTGTATCACACACACACACATGCTCACAGAAACACGTGCTCAGTCTTCCTGCTCTTGAAAACCCTCACAGCCTCCATTCATTCTCTGTTTGTAACATGCAGCACTTTTACACGCCTCCCGCACTCTGATTCTATGTAAGGCACTAACGCAAGTAATACGTAAACATGGACAGAATTATCGAGATTCCACAGTTAAATGATGATGATGATGTTCTGCAGTCTGTCTTGGATTTCTCTGATGTAATGTGGATGTAATGATGTCATGTTGACATAATGATGTCATGTTGATTTAATGATGTCATGTTGTTGTATGTTGATGTAATGATGTCATGTTGATGTAATGATGTCATGCTGATTTATTGATATCATGTTGATGTCATGTTGATATCATTTTGATGTAATTATGTTATGTTGATGTATTGATGTAATGATGTAATGATGTCATGTTGATGTATTGATGTCATGTTGATGTAATGATGTCATGTTGATGTAATGATGTACAGTAATGTTGATGTAATGATGTACAGTAATGTTGATGCAATGATATATTCATGTCATGGTGATGTAATGATGTCATGTTGATGTCATAATGTCATGTTGATGTAATGATGTCATTTGATGTAATGATGTCATGTTGATGTAATGATGTCATGTTAATGTATTGATATCATGTTGATGTCATGTTGATGCAATGATGTCATGTTGATTTAATGATGTCATGTTGATGTAATGATGCCATTTGATGTAATGATGTCATGTTGATGTAATGTTTATATAATGATGTCATGCTGATGTCATGTTGATGTAATGATGTCATGTTGATTTAATGATGTCATGTTGATGTAATGATGCCATTTGATGTAATGATGGCATGTTGATTTCATGTTAATGTAATCATGTCATGTTCATGTAATGATGTCATGTTGATGTCATGCTAATGTAATGATGTCATGTTAATGTAATGATGTCATGTTAATGTAATGATGTCACGCTGATGTCATGTTGACGTAATAATGTCAAGTTGATGTCATGTTGATGGCAGTGGCGGGCCGTGCATTTTACACCTATGCCTTCAATGCGATCCTCCCGCAATTAAACCACCTTCTAATAACCTCAGCATGACACTAAGGCTATATGCTGCTGTTATNCCGCAATTAAACCACCTTCTAATAACCTCAGCATGACACTAAGGCTATATGCTGCTGTTATTAGACATAACCAGCCATATTCACAGTGACAGTAACCTGTATCAAGTGAAATAAAGTGATTTAGCATGAGGATCAACACCTATGACAGTTACAACACACTAACTGCAGAGACATGAATAGGATGTAGCATTATTACACATTATGACAGGATGCTGCATCACATATAAACATGGCATAGCCTAAATCAGTGTCATTACCAAAGAAACAAGAACAAACTCACAACAACCATCACATTTACTCATACGACCAGCAAGTAAGCAAAAATGCTGTAAAACACAAATAACACAATCAGATTCAACAGGCTTCTCCACAGATTCCAGCCACATAAAAATCCATCAGACTTACCAAAGCTGCTCATCATCTGAAGATGAAGTCCATCCTCCTTTCTGTCTTTAGAAAGAGTTTAACGACGCGGCTGTACATTATGGGTGCATTTCAGTTCCAAAATGTGAAAAAGCGTTGCCAGTTAATCCATTTCTTCTCCTCCTTCAGCCATTGTGTGTTAAAAAACAACAGGACTAAGTAAAAAAAATCTAAACGTCAAGAAAGAAAGTTTAAATAAACATTAATGCTCCGTTACGTACTAGCTAGGTTTAATTGAGTTAGCTAAGCTAACCGATTCTCTTCTTCTTCTGATGAATTTCTGGCAGGCTGTTTAGCTGTTAGCATAATGCTGTACTCTGATGACGTAGGCCAAGGCCAGCTAGAAAGCCCTGACGTGTAAAAGAATACACCCAACATGGCAAACTCAAAATCTGATTGGTTAAAGAATATGACAATCAGCAACATCGTCCCATTTGCTTGAACAGCAGAGGGGATTCACTGGAGATTCTGAAGGCCTCAGGCTAGATTTGTTTTACCCGGAGACAGCACAGGGGGAAAATCTGATTGGATAAAAATTCTAATTTCTATGAACTGCACTGGAAGCAGCGAAACTGAGGGAGAGAGTAGCGATGAAATGATGTTAATAATAAAGTGATGGGAACGAACTTTGTAAAATACATATAGCATTAATTAAAATGTATATGAAATTATAAAAACATAATTAGCATAAATGCAAATAATGTTTGTATAGATTTGTGAGGAGGCCTGTGTTGATGTTCATGTTCACGACTGTCCAATAGGACAAGCAAGGTAAGACATGTTAGCATTTATACTAATTTTTTGTATTTCATTTATATATTTATTGCTGTATCTTGTAGAAGTTTTGACTAGCAGTGTGTTAGCTATGTTGCTTGCTGATGTGCTTAATTTAATTTTATTCATGTATTGCTGGCAAGTTGTTGCTCAGTTTTGGTGTCTGAATTTGTGACTCAGCAGATTGTTCGAAATGAATCGATTCACTTAAAAGAGCCAAAACAAGCAAGATGGCGGGACTGAACCATATGACACCAGCATGACTCCACGCTGCATAAAGAGACCTGATTTATTTTTAAGGAATGTTGATGCTGCAAAGTAGCTGTAATCTGATCCTATTCAAACCTGCAAATCCTAATCCTAAAACAGCTGCTAGAAGAAGTAATGAACTTCCTTTGAGCCCATCTTCACAAAGACATGTCCAAACCCTGCATGTTGCATGTAGCTGCTGTGTTGGGATTCCATTTTCCTGGACAAATCCAAATAGGAACCACAGCAACATCCATCCATCACCTCCCTGTCAGCACAGCTTTGTTTTCTGGAAGGACACTTGCTGTTTAGAATGACAATGCATCAATCATTTTAGAAAAATGAAACTTGTGAAGATGGTCAGGCAGTCCCTTGTTTGGAATAAGGGAAAGTTTCCATGCAAATGGTGGATAAGAGGAAGCCAATTTATTTCTTTATAGTTGTTTTGAAGAATTCCATTTCTCCAGGCACAGACCTGCAGAAATTCGGTCTATTTCCTGGAACAGTCTTTGCCAAACACGTAAAGCTGTTTGAATGAATCGAAGCGTGGAGAGTAAAAAATGGCTGTTCTTGTTTTGAAGGTCCACAGTGGCAGCAGGTAATAAACCACAGCTTTGTGAATTTTTCCTCGAAGGCGAATGTTTTTCCAAGAGAAGAAATATTTTCGGAGAAGCTGAGCCATTTCCATCGCGCACAAGCGTTCCCTCTCTGTCTCCCTCACCCCGTTTATCGTGAGACGGAGTGAGAGAGACAGAGACATTCATTGAACCTGCAGAGAAGTCTTCTTCAGGCAAACCCAAAACCTGGAGCAGAGACACATTACTGACACTTAACTATTTCCTTAACCCAATAAACCTGGCTCTGATTCTGACCAGGGCCATTCCTATGTTCCCCAGCTCAATATAGCACGTACATGATGGGTTAGGGTTATTCTGTTAACACACACACTTAATGTGTGTTAGCAGAATCCCATTCTGACCACCTCAAACCCTCCAGCCAGCCCATCCGCCCGTCCTCCACACCTCCCTGTTTGTCTGAGGCAACATTTGTTTCTGCCAAGTAAATGCACCAATTGATGACGTGTCAGCACTTTGTCCTCTTGTCTGAGAGTGTTGTCATCCACCTTCAGGTGGTGCTGTAGTGGCCGTTAGTTCATGTTAGCTGCACATTTCTCACGTCTTCTGCTGCAAGTTCTGCTGCTTCTTCGCTCTTCCTGCTCAGCTGCAGGAAGAGCGAAGTCTTTACAGCCAAGACTTACGCTGCGTTCTAGTTACAGTGGGAAGTTGGAATTTCAGACTTCCAATCTCAAACTGTTCCAGCTAAATGTAAACAAAAAAATCATGGCCAATAAATACTGTAAGATTAAATAAACAGTAATAAATGCTAACTAAAGTAAAGTTAGACTACAGGACTGTTTGGTTGTTTTACAAGGATATTAATCACAGTATTAAACAGAGAAGTAATATTATGAAATTATTTACACATGCATCAATGGCAAACAGTTATTTTACACTGTGTAGATAGTGTCTGCTGCTGAGCTTTCCAACACACAACGTGTGTGTACTTCTATGAGACAACCATGGAGGATGTCCTGTGTCCTGTGTGGAGCGATTTCTAGACACGTGCAAGACAACTTTGAGATCGTAGCATGATCTGGGCTAAAAAGTGACTGCAGGTGAAATGTCAGCAGTCAGACAGGACAGCCAGGTTTGTAAATGTCATATAATCTGCAGCTGGATTTGATATTTCAGGTTTGGTACTTGGATGTGTGCTGCTACGCTGGCATGTGCTGACCAAGGCGCCAGGCAGCCAGGCGAGCCATGTGCAGATCGCTCTGCACCGCTGAAATACCACTTATCACGTCAGGTCATTTATTAAGCATTATCATGATTTTGATGATGAGCTGCAGAAGCAGTCAGAGGGACGGGGGCCAATAAAATTTAACTTTCAGGTCAAAGGGCCACACATTACATAAAACAAAAATCACTGTGAAGTCAGTACATACGTGTCAACATTCAGCGCTGCAAATAGGGGAGATTTTTGTCTTGTTTTTTGATTTGATGATGTAAGATGAAGTTTTGTCACAAACATTAGTTTGCCAAAGCAGTCTTCCATTCTCAGCATGGAAACGGTTTGGGTTTGTGACTAAATTAACTTTTCTGTCAGTGTTACATGAAAGGTATTATCGGGTTTTGGAACTCCAGGCGTTACTCCTCGGAATAGCTAACACATGCTCGACAGGATATTCCGCCTCTTGCTTGATAATTTTTTTCTTTTATTATTTTTTAAATAGCACGTATGCATGCTGTTTAAACATTGCTATAACACATTGCTAGAATGGTACAAGACAGATGTTTGCTTAGGATGATCTGAAAGTCAAGTGAAGAATGACTCCAATTCACGCCATTCAGAAACCACCAGAGTTTTGCAGAGGCGTGGCATCGCAGCCGCTTTCAGATAAGCTGATGCTGAGTGGAGGAAACATGAACAAACAGCGCTGGGAGGTCAAAAGCTTATTGTAAAATTGAGATTTTGTTTTCCTATCAGGGGTCTGAAACGCGTAATCGTCTCCATGATCTTGCCTTCGCCTACATGAATAAGAGAACGAAGTCTGCAAACTGGAACCAGGAATGAAAAGTTCGGGTGACTGACTTTTTTTTTTTTTAACCAAAGTGGCGCTTCATTGTGAGCATGGGAAAGTGTTTCCTCACAAGCATGGTGGAGACACTTGCTGAAAGTGTTTATGTAAGCTAAAACATTACAGTGGCTCTGCGTCTCAGACGCTGTTTTTCTCGAATCAGCTGAACAGTCTAAATCCAGTGGATTCCTCAGCTGTTTCTACCAAACAGAAACCCTCATCCTACCCTATGAAGTGCTGCCAGGCAGGTGGAGTTCCTACATCAGGTGTAGCTTCACTTCAGCACTTCCTGAACGTTGGTATGCGTAATGCAGCATCTCTCAGCTCCTCGTCCAGTCAGGATTCCTCTCAGATTCAGATTCATATTCAAATTTTATTTTGGTCGTTTTTCAACTCAAATACATATGAATAATAAATAATAATGCCATCTAAATCAGAAACTTAAAAGAAGTTTATACTGACTGAAAGGTGTAGGCTGAAGCTTTGCTTATCGCACCTACCATATATACTAGAGTATAAGCCGGTCTCGTATATAAGCCGACCTCCTGATGTTGTTCCATCAATTTATTTGTTTAGCAAATTACCTGTTTTTCTGGGTATTGTCATAGTATTCCTGTGATTTTCTGAAAATAATCCACGTACCAGTAAACATGATATTTATTTCAGCAGCTGATTACTGTAACTGACCAATCACAGCAGAGCTTACTGGCCGCCACTAAATGTGCTGATAAGATGTTTAGTCAGGAAATATCTCATTCTAAGGTATGATTTAAACTGTTTTCATGGTAGTGGTAATGGTAGTATTTCCACCTGGAAATTTCCTTCTCTGGGATCAAATTTGAATTTCTCGTGTATAAGCCGACCCCCGATTTGCTTTGTGAAATTTGGTCATAAAAACTCGGCTTATACTCGAGTAAACATGGTGCCTTTTTACAATAATCATTTTTTTTCAGATTCCCTTACACACTATACACTGAAAATATGTATTTCTGTATATGTATGTTTCTGTTCTGTTCTTCCACACGTGTGCTAAAGGTTGGATGTCGGCGTCCTCAGTCGGTGCTGCAGCGTTGCTCCTCCAACCGCCTCAGAAATACTGTCAGTCACAGGTCAAAGGTCAACAGGAGGTACAAACAAGAGGTTCTGCAGCCCCCAAATTCATAATTGATCCCAGAGCTGCTATCCNCCCCCCACAATCTGAAGCTGTTTAATTCATCAGTAATGTAATGTATTCCATACGTCCTCGGCTGGAAGAGGAAGCGGCCTCTCCCTTTTCCTTCGCTGAAACTGTTCCCACTCAGCCTTCCCATCATCATTAGCAGCAGCATTTCCTCTGAGAGTTATACACCTCCCACTGTCTTCTGCTGCTGGTTCCAGACCTGAGATCTGTTAGGACCTTTTTGGATTTAATACATGACTGGATTTAAGATCCTGTTTCTGAATCACGACTCATTATACATCTTCCACTATTGTTATGTGTCTGTTTTCTTTCTTTCTTTGTAATTTCCAGTTTCTCCTCCTGTTGCTGGACTATACCTGCATGCTGAAGCAGAAGGATCTCTTTCTTGGATGTCTCTCCTGATGGTTTTTTCCCTCTTGCGTGGATTTCAGGTCATTTCTTCGTTTTCTCAGAGAGCCTGGGCTGGTTGGAACCATTAAGCATGTACCTCAAAGTGTGCTTTACAAATGACCCAGACGTGACTTGACTGGAGAGGACTCAAAGCTCCATCCTGCCTTTGGTCATTCCTCTACAGGTGGAGCAGAGCGCTGCAGCCCAGCAAACCGTGATGCTGCTGCTGTCAGCCAATCACATCTGTGCTCTTACAGGTCCAAAACATCACGCCAACAACTCTGCACAACGCATGACATGAACATCAAATTGATTCCTAATGCTAGCAGCAGAGCAGCGAGGCTGGGGTATGGACACATGGACAAACAGACACATTGACAAACGGACATATGGACAAACGGACCCATGGGCGTATAGACAGATGGATACATGGACATACAGGCCCATGGACATATAGACACATGGACATATAGACATGTATACATGGACATATACAGATGGACATATAGACACAGACAGATGGACATATAGACACATGAACATATAGACAGAAGAACATATAGACACATGGACATATAGACACATGAACATGTCAGATGGACAGATGGACATACGGACATGTCCTCATGGCAGCTGATTGTTCAGATGAAGACTTTGTCCGTCTCTCTGAGGTTAAACTCAGCTCTTTCTCTGGATTTCCATCTTTTATGTTTTTCAAACTATTCTCATTTGGAAATAATCACACAACAGCAGTGTGTGTGTGTGTGTGTGTGTCTGTGTGTGACGTGCACAGCTGAACCTGGATGCTGCAGACCCTCACCACACTTTACAGCAGCGTTCACCTTCTTCATGTGGTTTCTATCAAACTGCATCATTTGGAATGAGGTCAGACCCCCCCNAAAACAAACACACACACACACACACACACACACCTCTAAAAGAAAGTTTACAGACTAAAATGAAATCATTGCCTTCACTTCCAGGAGTCCTGGCCAACATACAACAGGCCCCCAGCCATTTTCCCTGCCAAGCCTCTGTCTGCCTGTCTCTCAATCCGTCTGTCTGTCTCTGTCTGTCTGTCTCTCTGTACATCCGTCCAGACGTCTGCTAGGCTGGCTGCTGTTATGAGGACTGGCTTTATGGAGACGAGGTGGAGGTGAGGCTGTTCTGTCTGTGGAGGCGGAGCCTTTCTGCTTGCCTTCCTATAGCCCACTCAGCACATTTAGCATGCATGTTAAAACTTTGGTTAGACTTCCGTTAAGGCAATAAATTAATTTTTTTCAACCATTAAGTAAACACCTTATTGATATCAGCATGAAAAGTAACAGACTTAGATTATGTGATTTAAGTCCATTTACTCAAACGTGTAAATGAGCTTACAGTCAAACATCTTGCACACGCACTTCCTCACTTGCAAACTGATTAAGCAATGAGTCATGTATGTTTAGCAAATGATGGGATCCTTTAATTCCATACATGTATACAGCTTATTCCAGGTTTTTGCCTTAATTGAAGCTCAGACAAAAATGGGAGAATGGTGCGTATGTAAACATGTTGGCTATGCTTGTTAAAGGATCATACCCGCGATTTTGCATGTTTGAGCCTAATATATTCAGTTTTCATACATGTTACGTTACTGACAATCATTTCCCAAAGGATAAAACCGTATTTCAGCTTTCCTGATATTTTGCAAAATCTCTTAATCTTTCAAAATCAAATATTCAAGTGATACACCCACCTTAAAAATCCATGTTTCTCCTGCTAATAGTTACACAGCCTTATGAAGTCACGGTCCTTTAAATTTTTCCATAAACGCAGGTCTTCTTTTGGGACTATATTCCCCGGTGGAGGCATACATTCACTCCACGCTTTTTATTGAGCTTAAACACTAAAATTACATAACTTCTAAAAAAACCTGAATACACGTCTTGTTGGTGATGATGGATTACCTATCCCAAGAACGTTTACAGTATCAACAAGTTGATTTTAATAGCAGAATGAACTGAAACCAATGGAGGTCTGGAAGGTAGGAAAAACATTTTTAATTCACCATTCCAGTAGTATGCTTTGGGAAACGATTGTTAGTAACGCTACGTGTATGAAAATTGAATATAAGGCTCAAACCTGTAAAAAAAAACCTGTATGGTCCTTTAAACATGGTGGTGACTGGAGCTCAGCTGTTTCAGTGATGCAGCAATTTGTGGCCAATCAGCGTTAAACAGTGCAGTAGTCCCGCCCCCAGCTTCCTGTTTGGTCCTGTAAGTCTCACAGCAAGATGAACAGAAAAAGAACCTGGAAGTAAAACTGGAACTGCAACAGGACACTTAGCCAAAGGAAAATGCAAAAGTTCCTGTTTTTAGTACCAAAAGGTTTGGTGCTGCTGCAGCGTAAAATGTGTGACTAACCATTATTTCTACAGTCTGTTGGATCATTAGTTTTATTTTTA
The DNA here is from genome assembly GCA_014773175.1 of Lucifuga dentata. NCBI lineage: Eukaryota > Metazoa > Chordata > Actinopteri > Ophidiiformes > Bythitidae > Lucifuga > Lucifuga dentata. The sequence goes on from VXCM01007943.1 coordinate 26,542, forward strand.
AGGTTTTGTTGGAGAAGATGAGCCCTGAGTTTTGACTGCAGGCTGTCTTACCTTTCTCACTCATCTCGTCAGGAAATGGATCATTTCCTCTGACTGACGACTCTTCCGTGTTTCTTTGACCTGCAGGCTGAGATGACATGTTGTAAAATGCTGGAGTTTGAGATGCTCCAGCTGTCCCCCCCCCANCCCCCTCACACACACACACTCCGTGCCACTCTGCAGTCTAAACACACCTGACTTGTAAATATTCCTTACAGCATGTGTAACATCAACGTCTGGGTGATGAGATTTTCCCACAGTCACCTGTCTGCCGCCGACACACTCCATGCTGTATATCTGCTGACCTCTGCAGGTTACAGATGCTGCTACGAGGTTGCTAGTTTAAATTCCACTCATGGATGGAAAAAGTTAATGTTGTTGGCCATCCCAGTTGGTCAAAGACCTCGGGGACAACCTTGTTGAAATGTTTTTAGAATGCCCACAGGTGGGATGAAAAGCTGCCATCAGAGAGGGGAGGGTGGTGTGTGTGTGTGTATTTGTCTTTGTAATCGCAATGTGATTAATTATCGAAACATGGAAAATGGAACACACTTTCATTTTAGGACAGGTGAGGAATTACTAACAGGAATTCAGTTTTTTTTTTTGANACACACTTTCATTTTAGGACAGGTGAGGAATTACTAACAGGAATTCAGTTTTTTTTTTTGATCAGCATTTTGATTATAAATGGAGATAACGGCTCACAGTTTCACTTTCAGAACCTCTACAGAACACAGTGACTGAAAGAAAAAAGAGCTCCAGAGAACTTATTACTGGTATATTGCCAGTGGACTCAGGTCCACATGGACAAACTGACATCACAGAAAGACACACTCCATGTCAGATTTTGAAACCACATCTGGATGTTTTAGAAATGGAGGAGCTGTTAGAGGTGGTAAATATCTGTATGAACGCTCAATGAAAAATCATCAAACAGTTCTGATGTTAAACCTCACAAAACCTAGCCGCGAGAACCGAGAGAACCACAAGACTGGCAAGAACCGAGAGCCGCAAGGACCCCCCACCCCAGCAGATGAATCGGTGATTCGGTTCAGACATGAACCGGTCTTTCTCATCAGACTGATCCGATTCTTGTAAATGAATCAAACTTTCCATGTCTAGCGTGGTCTGATGCACTGCCCCCTACAGTTTGGTAAATACTGGTTTTCCTGAGGCAGAAACCTCATACAGTATAAAAGCTCCATTTATCACTTCTTTTGTCATCTGCCCGTAATTAAATGAAACCTTTTTTTTTTTTTTGTACTACAGCAGTGCAGCATTGTTAATGAACAGCCAACAAAAGCAGAACACTTTAAATATCAACTCTATTTGTAGGTTTTCTTTGACAGCATCTGATGGGACACTTCATCCTTGAAGCATTTTGGCTGGAAGGGAGGAAAACCAAGAACGAAGCAGGACATCGGTGCCTTTTCTTTACTTAGTTTGGAACTGAATTTCATTTAGTTTGGTAGCCATCGTACATCTGGGCATTTAGGGGATTGTCCCTTTAATTTAAGGGAAGACAATATCAGGAAGCAAAATGTGAATAATATCTGTTTATTTGGAATTGTAGGTTAGTTGTGATTTGACACCATAGTTACTATAGTTACTGGAGGTTTCACATCATTTCTGACTGACGAAGCCGTCTGATGAATGATGAAACGTTTCAGAATAAAACCTTGAATCCAGTTTTCATGCAGCATATCTACCCGCCTGGATGACTGAGAATCTTCATCAAAGCATCAGGAAGCAAACATTTTTGATGGAACCGAACACAACTTTTTTCAGAGCTGTGTGTTGACCCCTGGATGACCCCTCCAGCAGCTCTTCAAGGATTCTCCTGCCATCTGGAGGAGCACAGGAGGACAGCTGGGTCTTACCTGTGCTCATGTCTTTCCACAAACAAGCAATATACTGACATCAACCAGCACAACAAACCTCTGATGTGTTCAAGAAAACACAAAGGAAGTTTACATGTTTTATTCACTCCTTCAACGCAACGACACAAAGCACCAAATGAAGAAGAATAAAAGCTGAGGCTCATCATCTGCTGAACAACGCTTCCTTCTCATCCTGAAGCTCGTGTCTTGCATAGTTTTCTTTAAATCACCACTCAGTATCAAATATCACAAAAGTATGTTTTCAGAAAGTACACAAGGCTATTTCAGATCCTAATAAAAGAAATATATTTCACTTCTAAAACTCTAAGTTCTACTAACATACCACTATCCAGCTTTAATCAGCAGACCATCGCTAACACACAATTTAAGGCGAGCAGTGTCGACGTGGCGTCTGGCAGCTTTAAGCGTGTCTGAAAACGTGCAGGACTTCCACAGTGTATTATAGTGGGTAATATTTGGTGTGTGTGTGTAGCCTGAGCATGTGTCTTCCTCTCTCATCATCATCACTTCTCCTTCTTTACATGATCAGTCAAACCTCCTCCTCCTCAGTGCAGACCGCCTTCTCGCCGTTCAGAGCTCAGTCTTTCCTTTGCTCTCTGAGCCACCGGACGCTCCGGTGTCGGCCGCGGTGTGTGGGGGGTCGGGGGAGGTGGCGTCTTTGGGCTGGAAAGCCAGCGAGGCTGAGTTGATGCAGTAGCGTTTGCCTGTGGGTCTTGGTCCGTCATCAAACAGGTGGCCCAGATGAGCGCCGCACTGAAACATGCCAACGTGTCAACCAACACACCGTTACAGAAAAAANAAAAAAAAAAAACAGCTCTTCCTGCCGCGTGTATTTTCTACACAAGATGTTTGTGCGGTGCATACCTGGCTGCAGGTGGTCTCCACTCTGTGCATGCCGTAGGAGAAATCATCCGTCAGGCTGACGGCCTCTTCTTTCAGCAGGTCAAAGAAAGACGGCCAGCCTGCAGAGAGATGCACGTTACAGCTTCCTGTCTGACATCTTTGTCTGTTTCCTGCTGTGTCTGACTTTAGACAATAAAGTAACATCGCTCGGCTGTCATGACGCACAAGCTTCTCATGAGGCTTTAATGTGTAACACAACATATTTCAGGCTAAATACCGTGTATGAGGATTTCCCAGCATTCCCTGGGAATGCTGAGTTCTACTTCCTGTTTGCTGTTGAGAGAATCTCATTCTCCCTCACCACCGTCACAGCTACAACGTCTGAGTACAGACTCACTTCCTGCTGAGTCCAGCTGGAGACAGCGCTGCCTACTGACCTGCCATGACCTGTCACCTTCACACCTCACACCCACCTCACCCCTCCTCANTCCTCACACCCACCTTACCCCTCCTTCACACCCACCTCACCCCCTCCTCACACCCATCTCAGGAATTTGGAACTCGTCATGTCCCTCTAGTGGACATGCAGTGTTTGTCCACTAGAGGGCAAACATCTGCACTGGTTTCAGCGTTTAGCATGTTTGGAACTTTCTAAAGTTTGGTTCACGCTGACACTAGTGCAGTAGTGCACTGACACAGTGTGAGTAATGGTGAAAAGATCAACCTACCTGAGCCCGAGTCAAACTTTGTGTTTGAGCTACAAAAGAGAAGAAAATGGGAATTAAAACATGAGATTCAGGCAGAGTGACAGGAAGCACCAAAACCTGGAGAAATAAAGGACAACCATCAAAAATGTGCAACCGGCATCAATCAATTCAACGATTATGTAAAGTTCAGTGAATTTAACAGAGTTTTTGGTTGTGAAACATGGGCAGGATTTTTAAAAAGCGTCAGCGTCATATTTAAGAGTCACGCTTTATACGGCTTCATCTGGTGCCAAATGTTAGATCAGAAAAAGAAAAAGAAAAATTCTGCTTCAGATTCTGCATTTAAAGAGGCTGAGATAAGATAACGTGACAGACGCAGAGCCGACAAGAATGTGTGAGATCAGGTCAAAACTCTCCACTTAAATAAGCTGACTGATCAGCTGAGTGGGCTTAAAGGACCATGCTGGTGATTTTGCATGTTTAAGCCCAATAAAAACAAACTGCACATACGTTATGTTACTGCCAACCATTTAAAATTAATTCAAATGTACTGATAATTAACACACACAAAGTAAATGCAGTTTAAAGCTTCACTCAGACTTCACTGATCAAATTTGCCACTAGAATGAAACACGCCTTAATATCTGTGTGACTGTGTGTTTTATGAATCGCTTCCCTGACATGTAAATAAGGAAATAGAGTAGTATGAGCTCATTAGCGTTTATTGGAGTTCATCAGCATTTATCAGAGCTCATCAGAGCTGTCTGAGGATCAGTCAGTCTGCATGCTGACGGAGGCTGTGACATGAGTTAAGCGTGTCTGTAATTTCAGGCTGTGGGAACACGCCTGATGAAGCTGTCAGGCCCTGACGTGACCTGCTCAGCACAGACTGTGACTCTTGGTTTACCTGAATAACGGAGTCCCGCACACGGCACAGGTGTAGGTTCCTTCACCTTTATGATGTGTTAACTCTCCTGTGAAGGCGCTGTGGAGAAAAACGTACACGGTGAACACAGGAGGAAATAAAGGACCATGCCAAAGATTTTGCATGTTTAGCTGTAGAGCTTAAACTGACTGATCAACTGACTGTTTTTTTCCATCATATTTACTAACATAGATTTACTCACTAACACGTGAGGCAAATACAGTTTAAAACACTCAGATTTCATTCTGATAAAACTTACATGCAGACTGAATGTAAGTTTTATATTTGCATGGCGGTGTTTTATGAACGGCTTACCAGATGCAAATGAGCAAACATCAAACTAACTCTTCTTTTAAGCCAAACAATAAAAGAGGTGGTAACATTTCTGACGGGGAACGCAGCTGCGTGACGATATTTGCCCATATCGACATGCTAAGTTTGCTACTGTGATTTATTTACTTCTTCATTAGCAAACAATCATTTTGGAGCTGAACTTCTGCATGTTTATGGACAGTCTGCATGTCTCTGCTCATGGAGATATTGATTATTAGATAAAGACAGGTTATTTTCTTTGGAATTTACATGGAACTCAGATTTATATTGTTATATCTGCAGTAGACTTATAAAAATGCTGTTAAAGTTATACTGTACCCATAAATAAAGAATATTTTTTGTCTTCTTCAAGGGCCAAATCTGGCCCACAGGCTTTCATAAAATGTCAGGTGTCAAAAGTATAAATCCAGAGGTTGTAGTAACACGTTCCATTTACTCTGTTACCTTTACTAAGTAACTTTTTTCACAAAATTGTACTTTACTGAGTAGTTTTATTGCAGGATACTTTTAACTCATACCTGAGTATATTTATGAAGAAAAAAATATACTTTTACTCCGTTACATTTGGTCACACACACTGCGTTACTTTTTTATTTGTATTATCTGTGAGACATCGCTCTGAGGCAACGAGTCAAAATTCTCGCTTTCTCTGCTGTAAACAGCAGAATGTCTGACTGCTGCTTTGGTTTGGTCCAATCACATTCAGCGTCCTTACGCTTAGACAAAAAATTGATTCTAAAAAGAGAAAGGGTGGCGCGGAGAAACAGTGACAATTATGGAGTTATTTGTTCCGACATCATTGGTGTTTTCATCTGGACATACTAGCCCCTCTTGACTAGTTGCTGCTGCTAACGCTAACTCAAGTTTTCCTGTTGTATTGTGAGTAAATTCATGAAGCTAACCCAGCTAACTGTCTTAACTAGCTGCTCGATGCTAATGCTAATTTAAGTTTTCCTGTTCTATTCTGAGTAAACTCATGAAGCTAACCTAGCTAGCTGTCTTAACTAGCTGCTCGATGCTAATGCTAATTTAAGTTTTCCTGTTCTATTCTGAGTAAATTCATGAAGCTAACCTAGCTAGCTGTCTTGGGGCCAGAATTGTCATGATTTGTTATGTGGTAAATATNACTGTTTCTTTATATGATATGATTTGGATTGTATTAGAAGCTACATGTGGCTACTTTGCTGTTTTTTCCCTCAGAAGAGCCTTTATAGCTTGTTGATTATTCTAAAGAATAAGCTTGATCAAAGTTACTCACTACTCAAGTA